>CAUYRH010122230.1:0-65220 GCA_963574655.1 Perodicticus potto | reverse complement strand
CACAATAAAGTGAGGCACAGTAAAATGAGGTATGCCTTCTTAATTTCCTGAGGCTGCTGTACCAAACTACCATAAAGTGGGTGATTTCAAACAACAAAAATTTGTGTGCCACACCTTTTGGGGGCAAAACTCGATTGTAAGCGGGACTTTACCCAACAAATGCAACTAGTCTACCATGGTTTCTTGTACCCTCAATGAATCCCCAACAATAAAAAAAAAAAAGAAAAGAAGAAAAGAAACTCAATCTGATTTCTGGTTAAAAATTTTAACAATATTTATTTTCTTTTAGCAGGCATATGAATACCTGGTAGAAATGATATAAAATTAAAAAATAATTGCTATATTATTAAACTCTCTGTAATACTTGATTTAGTAAAAGGAAGTCAGAGGAAGCTATTACGCCCATACAGGATGGACATAAAGTCCGTGTATAATTTACTATGTTAAACTGTTTTTTAAATTGCACATGAACTTTACGTCCACCTTGCATATTAAACTAAAATTTTCAACATTTAAAAAAAATACTACTATATAGGTATCTTTAGAATATCCTGTCCAATAAATAGTTGTTCAAAATCAGAGTAAATTAAATGTCTGTGTACACAAAAACACTTATTTTCTTATTCATGTATCAGGCAGATAAAAGCTAAAATAAAATACTTCATAAATTCCTCTTTTTTATTAATTCCTATTTTTGTTGAGATGGCTTTTTCATTTTTTCATTAAGACAACAAAAGATTAACTACACAAAGTAGACAAGTTAGCATGTCATAAACTTTAAAATATTATCAAACATTGGGCTTTGCTGAGCTTTTATGTAAGTACATAGTCTATCTTTTCTAATTTCAATTGGCTTATTTTCTAGTAAGATATTTTCTAAAAGTCAAATTTTATTGGAGAGTAAAAAATCTATTTAAAATGAAACGTGACCCCAGCTTGAACTATCTAAGATTAAAAAAAAAAACAAACAAACAAACAAAAAAAACCTGTTCCTCATGTATCTTTCCTAATTTCATCTTTTAAACTAAACTCCAAATTATGTTCAAGACAATCTGCAAACTTACAGTGTTAGTTGGATCTTCTTGTAAAATTCGATCATACAGCTGTATTGCATCATCATATCTATTTACCAAGAAAAAGAAATATCAAGAATTACCTTAAAATATAGTGACAGTCAACACAAAGATTAAAGATTAAAATGGCATGGCTTTATATGCATTTATAATTGCTATCCAAGTTTTCTCATCTTCCTTTAACAGAAAAAGTTTACTATAGTCTTACTTTTTTATGAAAAACAAATTATGTATAAAGTACTTATAGAAAAACTTATTCCAAAAATATGCTGATTCAATTTGGCCAAAATACAGAGGTAAAAAGTAGTTACACAGGTTGAAGACAGGATGAGCATCAAAACCAGACTCAGATACAAGAGATGGCAGACTGGGAATTTAAACAACTATTTATGTGGAAAAAGTGAATAAGATTCAAAACTAAAAAAGGTGATGGGAATGTAAACAGAAATGGAAAACACAAAAAAAGAATCAAAAGGAAAGGCCAGAAATCAAAAACAACACAACAGAAATGAAGATTGCCTTTGAAGATGGGCTTATCCATAAACTAGATGTGACCCAAAAAAGAAACATGAGCTTGAAGAAGTAGCAAGAAAAACTTACAAAACTGAAATGCAAAGAGAAAAGACAATAAAATAACGTAACTAAGTGTCTAAAATAATTACAAAAGATGTAGCATATGTGTAATGGGAATCTCAGAGCGAAAAGAAAAAGGAACGTAAGACATACTTGAAATAATAATGGTTGAGAATTTGTCTAATTTATTACACAAAATCACACATTCAGCGAGCTCTAAGACCAGCAAGCAGAATACATATAAAGAAATCTACAGGCTCGGCGCCTGTGGCTCAACGGGCTAAGGCGCCAGCCACGTACACCTGAGCTGGCAGGTTGGAATCCAGCCTGGGCCCTCCAAACAATAATGACAGCTGCAACCAAAAAATGGCTGGGCATTGTGGTGGGTGCCTGTAGTCCCAGCTACTTGGGAGGTGGAGGCAGGAGACTCGCTTCAGCCCAGGGATTGGAGGTTGCTGTGAGCTGTGATGCCACAGCACTCTATCCAGGGTGATAGCTTGAGGCTCTGTTTCGAGAAAAAAAAAAAAAAAGAAAGAAATCTACACTTATACATAACACATTGAAATTCTCCAGAAAATAAAAGACAGAAAATCTTGAAGGAAGGCAGAGAAAAAAAATCTCATTTATACAGGTGTAGGAGTAACAACTGCATCAGACTTCTCTCCAGAAACCACACAAGAGTGAAGTATTTAAAACCACCAACCTAGAACTCTGTACCCTGAGAAACTGTCCATCAAAAGTGAGGAAGAAATACAAACTCTCTGACAAAAAGAAATTGAAATAATTTGCTGACAGCAGACTGCCCTGCACACAAAGCTAAAAGCTGCTCTTCAGAGAAAAAGAAAACCATATTGGTCAGAAACTTTGACCTATGTGAAGAAAGGAACAGTAGTAGAAATGAGTAACTGAAAAGAATCTTTTATTTTTCTTATTCTTAATTGACAGTTTGTTCAATACAGTAATAACAAAATATTCGGTGATTACAGTTTATGGCTAAACAAAATGAATAAAAGGGAGGATTTTAAAATACTTTGTAAGGTATTTGCACCACTTGTTATCAGTGTAGTGTTATATAAAAGTGGATTTGGATTAGTGGTAAATGCAGATTGCAAACGTAAGGACAACCACTAAAAAAAATTTAAACAGAAGTATGAAGTATAATTAATATACTGAGAAGGAAAAAATGAAATCATATAAAATGCTCAATTAAAGTAGGGAAGGATATTCTGAACCAGACAAAAGCTTAATAACTTGAATCTATACAGAACTTAAATGAATCCACAAGAAAAAAACCAACAATCCCATACATCAATGGGCAAGAGAGATGAACAAAACCTTCTCTAAAGAAGACAGACGAATGGCTAGCAAACACATGAAAAAATGCTCGTCATCCCTAATTATTAGAGAAATGCAAATTAAAACCACCCTGCGATATCCTTCAACCCCAGTGAGAATGGCCTAAGTCACAAAATCTCAAAACTGCAGATGCTGGCGCGGATGAGGAGAGAAAGGAACACTTTTACGCTGCTGGTGGGACTGCAAACTAATGCAACCTTTTAGGAAGGAAGTATGGAAAACCCTCAAAGAACTCAACGTAGACCTCCCGTTTGATCCTGTAATCCCATTACTGGGCATCTATCCAGGAGGAAAAAAAAAAACTTTTATTTCAAAGACACTTGTACCAGACTGTTTATCACAGCTCAATTTACAATCGCTAAAATGTGGAAACAGCCTAAATGCCCTTAAACCCAGGAATGGACTGGCAATCTATTGGACTGCCAATACTATTTGGCCATTAAAAAATGGACTGGAATACTATTTGGCCATTAAAAAAAAACAGGAGATTTTGCAGCATTTGTATTAACCTAGATGGAGGTGGAACACATTATTTTTAGTGAAGCATCACAGGAATGGAGAAGTATGAATCCTATGTATTCAACTTTGATTTGAGGTCAATTAATGACAATTAATAACATGGTGGGGCATGGGGGAAGGGGAGAGCAGACAGAGAAGGAGGGAGGGGGTGAGGGAAAGAAAAAGAAAACAAAGAAATGAAAAGAAAATAGTGACTAAGTCTTACATAAATTGGATTTAACTTTGACCAAAGTACATTACTTAAACATTAATTTTTAATTCAACTTGTTAATATGTTGTATAGAATATTGCATCCTCATTTATAAGTGAAATATGTTTGTAATTTCCCTTTATAATAATATTGTTTTTCCAAGGTGTATCCAAATGAAGAATGATTTTGAAATATTTCTTCTTTTTCTGTTGTCTATAAGATTTGGCATGACCTGTTTTATGAAATTATCTTTCATTTTTATTTATAAATATTACTTGTCTATTTTTTGAGACTTTGGAAAAAACAATAAGCTAACTGATGACTCCATACTGAACCTCAGAGTCAAAGCATTCTATAATAGACAAACTCTTATTTGACAATGTGAATGTTACTTTTTTTGCATTATTATTATTGTTCAATATTTCATGGCAGCAATCGTCTGATTTTTTTTCTGAATGTATTTATCTTCGTTCATTCTTTATAATGTTTTTGTTTCTAGTCCTTATCTTAAACATTGTTATTGTTATTAAATTTTAAGCCTTTTGATTTTGTGAAGGCAAAAAGTGGAAACCGCAAAAAACACATGTATATGTAAAAGATAAATAAATAAAGTAGGGAAGGAAAGAGAAACAATGAAAGGATAGGAAGAAATAAGAAAGAACAAGAGTAATCAAGAAAAAATAGTTATGAATATGGTAGATACATAATTAAACCAACTACATCAATAATCACTTTAAATGTGAATGGTCTAAACACAGCAATTAAAAGATAGACTATCAAAGCAGAGTGAAAGTGATGACCCAACTAAAAGTCTACACAAAACTCACTCTAAATATAAAGACACAATAGATTAAAAGTAAAGGGATGGAGAAAGATACACCATAATGCCAATCAAAAATACTGAGTAGCGTTATTAATTTCAGACAGACTTCAAAGCAAGGAAAATTACCAGAGATAAAGAAGAGAATTACATAATATAAAGGGGTCATCCTCAAAAGAACATTGCAGTCCTTACTACTTCTGTGACTGACAATAAGATCATAACATACAAGGTAAAAACTAACAGAACTATAAGAATAGATGAATCCATACTCCTTTACCAATAACTGACTGACACATTAGGCAGATAATCAGTAAGGACAGAGTGGACTGGAAAGCACAATCAACCACACAGAAGTATGGAAAGTAAAATTTTAAAAGCAACTGACAAATGGAATAAATGGTCTGAAAGCACTCTAATAAATCAAAAAGAAAAACAATTATTTTAAAATGGTCCTAGCTTCTAGAAAAAAATATGGATTATCATGGAGATGTTGGAGTAGGTAAAGAAGTCTTAGAAAAAATCATTAACCATAAAGGAAAAATTGATAAACTCAACTTATCTAAAATTAACAACTTCCATGCTTGCAAAGGCACAATTTAAAAAATACTCAAGGCAGGGATAAGGGAAAATATTCTCAGCACATATATGTGACAAAGCTCTTTTTACCCACAATATACATACAAGGAACTCCTGTAAATTAAAACAATGAAATATAAAAACAATCCAATTTTAAAAATAATGGGCAAAGATAAAGAAGATGCTTCAAAAAGAAGTTATGCAAGTATTCTATCAGCCATGAAAAGGTTTTCACCCTCACTAGTCATCAAGAAATACAAATTAAAAACAGTGATATACTGTTTCACATGCACTGGAATGCTTGGAATCAAAAATGATTAACACTACCAAGATTAACAGGCTTCACGTTTGCCATTTTCATTTTTTTTTTTTTTTTTAGACAGAGTCCCACTCTGTCACCCTGGGTAGAGTACCATGGCATCACAGCTAACAAAACCTCAAACTCTTGGGCTCAAGCAATCCTTTTACCTCAGTCTCCCAAGTAGATGGAACTACAGGAGCCCACCACAATGCCCAGCTGTGTTTAGAGATGGAATCTCGGTCTTGCTCAGGATAGATGTTTGTCATTTTTAAATAACATCACACTGTTCACAAGATTTGTTTACCTTTCCATTGCTTCAAATCTCATGCCTGTTAATCTCTTGACTCTGTGACTGCCAGGGAACTGTCTTCTTAACTCTTGAAGACAAAACTGAAAAAACAATTGATAAAGACGACTTGAAAAGTAATAATTGGGCGGCGCCTGTGGCTCAAAGGAGTAGGGTGCTGGCCCCATATGCCAGAGGTGGCTGGTTTAAACCCAGCCCTGGAGAGAAAAAAAAAAAAAAGAAAGAAATAAAAGTAGTAATTATATACTATACTAAATGGACTACAAAGAATGACATAAAAAAAATGAATCATTGTATCTTCTTGAATAATTTCATTAGTGTCATTTAATAACATGAAGTGAAATTAATCTGTAATGAATAATCTGGTGAAAGAAATATGAAATTACAATGAAGGCAACCGTCAAAACTGACCATACTCTTAGCCAGGAAAATATGCAGATCATGATGAGATCCACTAGTAACTCTTCAAATACTATTATCATATTGCTTCTCCTTAAAATCTGCTTCCCTAATGTGTCAGACTCCTATTGAAATGCCAACAGCAGTTTTTAGGCTTTTTCTTCCTAATTAGAAGACAAGCATTCTAGGCTTTTTCTTCCTAATTAGAAGACAAGCATTCTCCTGTAAGAACTAAGATTTTTGGCAGTAATCCAGATACCCTTGCAAATATTAACAGTTTAAATTTTTTCCTATTGATATCATAAATTCTTTTAATCTACAATATCCTGACTTAGACACATAGATCAGAAAATACAGACACCGACTCCATAAAGCAGTACCAATTTCTTTGGAGAGCTATCCATAATGCATTAATCAACTCAACTAAATAAATAATCAGGTATTTATTAAGGGCCTATATTCTCAGTAACATATGAGGGATTGTAAGAGTCTTGGAAGTCCTAGAAATGATAAAGGTTATACACACGATCTATTCAAGCAACCTGAGCATGAGTGATGAAAAGAAAAGTATTTAATTGGTGATAAAACTATAAACTATTCATAAGTTCTATTATGATCTGAAATCACAGCTTCAATGTTTGTGGTTGAAAATCTGCCATATTAAGTAAAATATTTAAGTTATTAAAAATGAAGATATGTTAATTATTTCTTTGACATCATACAAAATCATCTTACTTAATCAATCAATCAAGCCAACTGTATTACAAATCTGAATCATTAAAGAAAGCCACTGTGATACATAAGAAAAAGTTGTCTAATTCAATCAACTGTTTTATCTAGTATTATTCTCTAATTTGACTTCCAACTTTATGAAATGACATCTGACTACCTCAAAAAAGAAATCAAAATTTCTCTCAAAATAAAAAACTGCCACCTCTGTGGCAGACCTCGTAGGTTCTGAAGGTAATCCAACAAAAGTTCTGTGGAATATTTTTACCACTAGCAGCTCCACTGGAATTATGTGTATAGCCAACCCAAGGTGACTGCCTTCAAAAAGACAATACTAATTCAGACATGAATGTTCTCCTGGTCTATTATTTGCTTTTATGTATTTTCTGTTGGTTTAAATGAGTAGGCAGCATAAAGTAGTACTTAGAATTCAGGATGACAGCAACAGCAGAACAAAGCCTGTGTCTCATTATTTATTAAATAATATAAGGAAGACATTCGACACAAATCAAATCATGAAATAACTGTGAAGACTAAATAAAAGCAGAGTGGAAAGCAATTAGCATAGTGTCTAGCACATAAGAGTCCAAAAATATAGCTATCGTTATAGTCTTATTTCAAAAGTAGTATTAGTATTTAAAGTTATGTTCTATACACATCAGAATTTTCTCATAATTTAACATATAACATTATTTAACACAATATACTATGAAAGTCATTCAACAACCCCCAAAATAGTTTTAAACAGTTGTTTCTTATTTTAAAATCTGTAATACAGCATCAGTAACCTATTAATTAGATACACTTCAGCAACTAATTTAATCTCAATAAATTAGGATACTAAATAATATTTCTCAGGGTTATTAAAAAAGATTTAATAAGATACTATATCCCAAAAAGTATCTAGTTAGTACCACTTACTATAAAAAACAGCATTCAAAACCAGCTATCGAAAGCAAGCAATATAAGACAAACATTAAGTTTGAACTACTGCACGTAATTCATATAGCAAATATAAGAGAATATATAATTAGTTTAAAAACTTACCAATGCCAAGTCATCCCGACCATAGTCGAGCGCTGCAATCATCACCTGTTCATATATGATCCAAACTAAGCACACAAACAGGGTGGGGGGGGAACGAAATTTAATATAAAAATCCCTCAAACAGAAATTAGATTAATGAACTCTTCTAGCTTATGACATTTCAAAGAACATTACTTATAACTGAAAATTGATTTTATTCTATTATTTCTGGAATTTAAGAAAAGGAACCAACCTAACATGCTTTCAATAATGTTAAATATTTAAATGTCTTATAAGGTAAAAATCTCCAATTACTTAATACTTTTACTGTTCTAAAAGATTTTTTATGATGTATTTTGGCCAGACCAGAATATCTTCATGAAATACATTTTGGCCAGACATTGTGAGCTTAAAACTGGCCAGGTCTGTGAACTTACAACAAAATAGCCTATCTGACAGTTTTATTACTACCAAGTAATTAGAAATCCTTAAAGTACCATTAAACTTCTTGGGACAAAAAGTCACAGAATAGATACATATGATCAGCAGAAAAAAAAAAAATAACTGAAAAGACAGTTTTTAAAAAACTAAAGAACCATAAATGAGACATGTGCTGAACCTGAATGTAATAAATTAATTAAACTTACTATCATCTCCAAGCTTAGAAGCATACTCATTAATTAATTCTTCTCCAACTTCTACAATTTGCTCACTATTTCGTGAGTTTTCTTCTCTCCATTTTCTCATTTTATCTCGCATTTCTGAAAGAAAAAATAAGGATATTATTTACATATATACACACATATAATTGACAGATGTCGAAACTCTGACAAAACAAAATCAACTTTTTAGGTAAAGAAAATAAACTCACACTAATGTAAAAGTCTATGATATCTCGAAGTTGATAAGGTAGAAAATCAATTGAACAAGAATAACAAATTTTTTAGAAGAATAAAATGACATTGTAACATCCAACATTGCAACTATCTTCAAAGATAATGAATAGTGTGGGTCAAAAAGTCCTCTATCCCTTTAAGTAACTATGGATGTTAACTTTTGGGGAGCCAGAGACTACTTTCAGAGTTTGATAAAAGTTAGGGATTATTTAGGGATTGTTTTCCTCCCAAAATGCAAAAAATTAGTGTTGATTAACAATGGGGATATCTTCTGAGAAATGCACTCTGAGGCAACTTTGTCATTATGTAGACATCACAGGATGTACTCACACTAATCTACAGCCTACTACATACCTATGCTGTATGATACAACCTACTGCTCCAGGCTACAAAGCTGGACAGTATGTACTAAATACTGTAGGCAACTGTAACACAATGGAATTTCCATTTCTACACATATCTAAACATAGAAAAGGTATAGAAAAGATAAGGTAGTTTAATCTTATGGGGCCACTGTCATATACTCAATCATGGACCAAAAACATTTCGATAGACAGTGTGACTGTTGTTTCTGACTACTCCATTGGTACCTAATTCCTGTGTGCTCTTTTGAACTATTTCTAAAATTTATACCTTCCACTATTTCTACACTATTATCCAAGCTCAGGCTCTAATCACCTTATGCTAAAATGGCTAGAATAGCTTTCAAAGTGGACTCTCTACCCATATTCAATCTGCAAATCATTACCAGAGATTTTTTTTAAAAGATCTACTTCATTATACAACTTAAATTCTAAAGATATCCAATGATGCCTACTACCTTTTGGGCAATATAGTGCAATAATTGGAGTTATTCCTCATTCAACTAATATTTACCGAATGCCTTCTACATGCCAGGCCTGATCTGGACATTGAAGATAAAGAAAGGAATAAGATAAAGTCCCTGTTGTCATAATGCTTACATTCCAGCAGTGTAAAAAGGCAACAAACTACATAACTTCAGATAGTGATAATCCTTATAAAAAAAATTAAAGGATCATAGGGGAAAATCAAGACACTGGGAGGAGGAGCCTTTGTAAAAGGGTGGACATGGAGAGAAAGCTTCCCTAAAATGGTAGTTTTTAAGATGACAGAAGAATAAGGAATCAACCATAAACAGCAAATCTACCTTCTTTAAGACAACAACTAACTTGGCATGTTCCAAGAATAACAGCATGGCAGCCTAGGTGGATGAACCAGCTAATAACTGAGTGGAGGACAGCAGCGTAAGTGCAGCTCCAATCTCAGCACTTTCAATGGGACACTGGGAAAGCCACTTCACCTCTCTAGTTTGCTCCCTTACCTGTAAAAGTGAAACAAGGTCTATGTCATAGGATATATGTGAAGACAAAATGAGATGATATATACTAAATGTTTGAAGTAGGCTATTTTCATCATTATTGCCATTACTATAGATACCACTGAACAAAACTGAAAAACAAATTTCGTGCCCTAGCATTCACTCATTAAGCAAACAAGCATTTACCAAGCTGGTCAATGGAAGGACTGAGAAGACCTACATGTGTAATGAATGCAAAAAAGTAATTTAAATATTATGAGTGAGATTAGTAAAGTTCAGTAAAACTTTTCTTAACCACTCTACACTTATAATCAACTCAAAGAATTTCTTTTCTGCAAAAACATACTAATGATGCCCACAACACTTTAGAAGCTCTTGCCTAATAATCCTCATCAGCTAGCTCTTGGTTAAGTGTTTCCATCAGTTATTACATTTTAAAAATTCAACTGCTTGGATCCAAAGGAGTTCATGCCAGTTAAATGTAATGTAATTATATAGTATAATTAAACATAATAAGCCAAAGAAAACTTGAGTGCAAAAAGATACACTTAGTTCTATGAAACAACACTGGATACACAGAGGATTCCATAAAAGCAATTAGCTCTGAAAAACTGCTGTCATATTAATTATGGGGAGTTAATTAAAAATAATGCAAAGAAAATAATAAAAAAAATTTAAAACTCATGCACCAAAGCTGTTATAGTAGGGTCTTTTAACACGAGGTAGGGCCCTGCTCCTTGTTAAAGAAATGTTTTATTTAATATGACAAGGCATTTCAATCAGGGGATTCCTATCAAAGAAAAGTCCTTTCCTGTATCAACAAATACAGTTAAAAAGTTTAAGTTTACTGAAAGAAGCTAATGATTTCTTCTTTTGTTGTTGTTGTTAGGAGTGGATCCCAACTATGTACAAAATAAAGACCAAGCTCCTCAGTCTAGCCTTCAAGGCAACAATCTATCTTTCTGGCTCTCATCTTGCAAAAATGACCCTTACAAAACATATACTTCATTGAAACCTGATTATTACCTAATATATATGTATTAGGTAACATATATATATATATCCATATGTATCTGTACTTTCCAAGTCTCAAGGACCTACATCTTAAAGGATGAGCAGGAATTGTCTTATGAATGAGGACAGATACATGGTGCCATCTGCTTTTCTAGAGAAAACGCAGAAAAAAGTGGTGACAATGGTGGTATTTGAAGCAAAAGGCAGATGATGAGTTAGTTTTGAGTTTTATAAACTGTGTAACATCAAGTATGTGTGCCCTTACAGATTACTGGAAATACAGATCTTTGGAAGAGAAATCTCAGAGTATATTCCATGAAATCTGGGACTTTGCTTGTCTTGCTCAAAATTGTATCTTCAAGAACTGGAACAGTAAGTACCTCGTGCAAAGTATCCAAATATGTGTTTAACAAACATGTTATTTAGCATATAAGTTAGCATTCAATGTTGGGTCCCTCCCCTATAAGTTTTGACTCTTGCTGGTGTCTCCAGCTTTATCTTGAGCCATTCTAATCCTCACGTCTGGAGCTGAAGGCTAGACTGAGGAGCTTGGTCTTTATTTTGTACATAGTTGGGATCCACTCCTAACAACAACAAAAACCCAACATTGGGTGTTGAGACTGCCCACAGAATTTAGGGAATTTAACAAAGGCAAGACAGTCAGCTCATAAAGTTGAGGATTAGAATGGCTCAAGATAAAGCTGGAGACACCAGCAAGAGTCAAAACATACAGGGGAGGGACATAACCATATTAGTATTAACTAAAAATAACACCTTCTTTTATACAGTACTTTTCCAAAGTACTTTAACATCTTTTCTCTTTTGTTCCTCAACAAACTTGTGAAGGAATTATTATTTATTATTCCAAATCTACTTACATCACTCCTCTTCAGAATACCCCAAAGATTATGGTCCAAGTTACTTAAATCATCCTGTCAGTCTTTAGTTACATACCTCTGGTGTCCTGAAAGACACTACTATAATCTGAGAAAGCTATCTTGAACATTCTACTATACATGCTGCTATCATGTAAGAAAGTTATATTGAAAATATGTTTATAGGCTCAGCACCATAGCTCAGTGGTTAGGGTGCCAGCCACATACACCTAGGCAGGCCGGTTTGAACCCGGCCTGGGCCTACTAAATAACAATAACAACTGCAACAACAAAAAAAAAAGCTGGGCATTGTGGTGCGCGCCTGTAGTCCTACTAACTTGGGAGGTTGAGGCAAAATAATCACTTAAGCCGAAGAGTTTGAGGTTGCTGAGAGCTGTGATGGCACAGCACTCTACTAAGTGCAACACAGTGAGACTCTGTCTCAAAAATAAATAAATAAATAAAATACCTTCATTATAGCACTTCTTAAAAATTACCACCTTTTTAAAAAGGCATTAAAAATAACAGCCATATAACTAATAACCAGATTAAGGAATATACCCTAACACAAACCTTTTAAAACTATTATGTTTATTGGCTTGTCTTCACCATTAAACTATGAACTCCTCCAAAGTAGGGACTGTGTAACTTAACTTGAAATATGCAAGATTTTGCAATAAGCACTTAACACTTTTCTTTAGTATAATGGATTCCCTCAAAACAGGTAGAAATACTAAAGTTCACAGTGTACTAAGGGCCAAAAAAAACCCAATAAATCATTGAACTCAATTCAAGTATAAAGGAATTTTGCTTTTCCCCTTACATGTCTGCAATTTTAATGAGAAATGTATGCATGATCAAACATAAACTTTAATCCACATGTTATCAGGTCATTATTTAAACATCCCACAAAGGCACTCATTTAACAAATTACCTATTACAGTCTACTGCACTATACTAAATACTGGGATATGAACTTCAAATACGCAAATTACGTGCCTTAAAGAACCTAAATTTCTTCTTTTAAGCATGCCTCCCACTAAAGTTTTTGAGGAGGGAAAAAAAGCTCTTTTACATAACTGGTCCAAGGTTTAGCTGCTTCCAAATTTAAAGAACACATTCCACTCTACATCATCAAAGGATGGGGAAAGAAGCCCATCACACATGCTCCTGAGTTAACCATTTACTTTCCCCTTCAGAAAAGGAATTACTGGTAGGGAGTAAGAAGGAAGTTATGGGCCTGGCACAGTCTCAGCACTTTAGGAAAACAAAGCCAAGTGGATCGGTTAAGGCAAGGAGTTTAAGCTCGACCTAAGCAACACATCCAGACTTGTCCCTACAAAAAAAATTTTTTTTTTTAAATATCCAGATGTGGTGCAGGCCTGTAGTCCCTGCTCCTTGGGAGGCTGAGGCCGGAGGATCGCTTGGGCACAGGAGATTGAAGTTGCAGCGAGCTAAGATCGCGCCACTGCACTCCAACCCGGGCGACAGAGGGGAGGCCCTATCTCTAAAAATCAAGGACGTTGTGTTGTACGTGTGAATGTGCTTTGAGAAGGAGTGGGTCAAAAAAAAGTCAAAAAAGGGAGAAATGGAAACTCAGTTTTGATGGGAAAGAAAATATACAGTGACAATGTAAGAGAATTAGATTTGTTCTCGACTCTTCCATACACTTTTCAGCACAGTGCTGTACCCCTTATACAACACTTAATATAAGGCCTTACGGGCCCTGTATTTCTTGGTTCCAAAGAAGCTTCAGCAACAACCTATCCTGCCTCCTCTGCGCCGCCCAGAATCCACAGGAAGACTATGACAGTCCCAACCCCAGGTCCCTCTCGCCTCATAAAAGGAAGCTGCCCTGGGCGGCTGGTAAGCGTGGACCTAAGTCGGTCAGTCTAATCGAGGAGCAGACAGCGGGAAAGCCGCAGAATTCGTGGCCCGGCCAAGGAAAGGGTCTGTCCCCACCTCCACCTGAACTTGGCCTGTTAGAGAGAGCTCCAGTGCGGAAGAGCAATCAGAAAATTCAGCTCTCCTAAAGTAGCGGTTATACCTGAACCGCTTTCCAGGGCTTTTGGACTTCCCGCGCCCACCCTATCCGAAGTTACCTTCCCAAGTGACATCGTACAGCTCTGAGACCTTCGCCATCTTCCCAAAACCCAGAAGCGGCAGGGAGAGAGGGCGGGGAAACGTGGTCATGTGACTCGCGACCGGGCGGTGGCGAATTACGAAACTCTTTTTCATTGGCCAAAAGAGCAGAGGGGGCGGAGTCAGTCACGCACGTGCACGCTGCTCTGCAGAGGGGTTTTCGGGGAAGGGGGCGGAGCTAGCCCGGCTGTGCGCTGCACGCTCGGAAGCTGAGGAAATGCTGGCGGCCGGCGGGCGGCGGACCTGCCTTGGGGTGAGGTGTCTTTCATACCGTGGATTTTAAACCGTTGCTGAGTTTTTAATGTTCACCGGTTCCTAGGTTTCAATTTTCTCTCCATAGATGTACCGGTTCTTACACACACACCCTGTTCTGTTCGTGGCCTGCCCTAACGCAGTGTTCTACGCAGATCCCTTGTCTATCCCCAACATTCCTCCTTCCCTAAAGGGAGTTGCTTTCCATTTACTTTTTAATGTGTGACGAAACTAATGAACTCCAACATTTTAATCAAGTTTCTTGGAGGGACTAAGTGGAGTTCTTCCTTTCCGCTTTAGGTTTCTGTGGCTCAGGACTTGTTAATATTCACATGAATGCCCTGGTACCAACCTGGTTAACCCTTAGTAACTACTGTGCCTGTAATTTAATTACTTTGTCTCTTTCTGCCTGTCACACTAATTTGAAACCCCTTATGATCAATGTGTCGCTGCTCATAACTGATGAATGAATGTGCAGTGTACGAATTAGACTTTCACAGCGCTCCTATTTACTCCTTGAGTGGGTGGGGTAGCTCCTTCCCCACCCTGGCCCACCAGACTGATTGCTTTCAGAAACCTTTGGACCTAGTCTCTTACAGCTGAGGAGAGATGTGTGGACTGCAAGCAGAAAGTTTGAAGGCTGCAAGCATATATTTAGTTTTTGAAGCAATGAGAACAGGAGATTGTAGAGGGGGATGTGAGAAGTGAAGGAAGAAGGCTAAAAAATCTCTGCTATGCAACCATAGTTAAGGGACAGTGAAGAAGAAGCCATCAAGATTTGAGAAAAGAGGCTCGGTGCCTGTGGCTCAACGGGCTAAGGCGCCAGCCCCGTACACCGGAGCTGGTGCGTTCGAATCCAGCCTGGGCCAGCCAAATTAAGATTTGAGAAAAGAGGAAGAGAGAGGCCTGTCCCACAAGCCAAGAGACTGGAAAGGTTGTTTTTTTTTTTTATTGCTTTTTCCCAACTTATTGAGTTGTAATTGATAAGTAGAAATTATATATTCATAACCTTATATTTAAGGTATTCAAAGAGATGATTTGATATAAATACACATCGTGAAATGATTACCAAATTCAAGCTAATTAACATGTCCATTCCCTCACATGGTTACCATTTGGGGGAGGGGTAGTAAGCACATTTAAGGTCTGTCTTAGCAAATTTTAAGTAGAATATACAAAAGTGAAATAATTTCCCCAAATTCTAGGCACTAGTAAGTAACCAAGATAGGTGATTCATATACACATAGAGATAAGTTGTTTGGATCATAGATGAAAGATTAAAGATTTGTGAGAAAAAACATAATTAAGGGAAACTGTCACCAGTAGTACTCTAGAGAAACTGGAGAAAGTGATTGTTTATAGATTATAGCATTTCAAATAACTAATAAAGTTTGCCTTCCTCGGATATACTCAAGAAAAAACTGGTGTGTCAGTGACAAAAATTATAAATTATTTTTTAACATTGTATAATTATAACTAAATAAAAGAGAAAAGTCTTCTATAGATTGTAACACAGAAAAGGAACATCAATCTTACTTTCTGTAACTCCACCTTTAAAAGGGCTTTTCAAAGTTTTGCCTTTCACTTTCTTGCTCATTCGAAAAACAGTTCTCAGGTCACATATGTTTGAAATATTTAACCCAGTTTTTCTGATTGCACACTGCCCAGTATTGGTGACAAATACCAAGGAAATGTCCAGCCAAACAAATACTAGGTTATATTAGTACCTACATTATGAATAAAATGTGTCAGACACCATGGGAAACATTTCATTTAATGGTCTCAACAACAAAGAAAAAGGCACATGAATGTGGTCTGTGACATGACTTTATGTGAAGCTAAATTGTGATTGGGTTTTTTTTTTCTACAAGATTTATGTTTGAACAGTTAGGATGTTAGTAAAACAGAATGAAGTAAAGTCAGACAGGAACAACTTTGAATAAGCTTACATTTTCTATGAGGCAGGATAAAGTTTAATTATTTATCAAGTTAGATTGGCCTACAGAGCACTTTTGAGTAATCTCTTTTATGGTTCACTTAATTCAATTAATATCTTCAGACAGTATAAAAAGACTAAAGCAACTTCTTAAGTTTAACGAACTTTATGGCATTTATAAAATGTACATTATTCAACAGGCTAAAGCATAATATCGTTTTAATTGATTTTGCAATGTTCAGCATCTTCATCAAATATTTTATTTGGATCTGCTGTCTGCTTTGTCCTGTCTTAATCATAGTGAATTAAAGTATCCCACTACATAGCAGAGTTTATAACTCCTATTTACTATGACAATTATCCATCAAAGTAAATTGGTCTCACTACAACTCTAATAGAAAATTTACCATAGCTTTAAATGATGTTTTGTTTCTAATTAGTGGGTCATAACCATAAGCCCTTTTTATTTAAAGGAAAATATTACTTAATCTTCATTCCATGTCAATAGCACATCTTGTTTGGAAGGAAATTTTCCTTGACATTTTATTTACCAAAAGCCAGATTAACATGTAATTTTTTAGGCATCTGCTAAACTTTGCTTTTATTACATTTTAGAAGATTGTGTAATTAATATGTTCTCCTCAAAACACAAGACGCTATTCCCCCTTTACTGGCACAACTATAGCATTTAGGTGCTTCCAGTTTTTCCAAGTTTGCTGTTGTTTGTAATGTATGTTTTAAAATGTGTCGGCCATTCATTTTATACCCAGTTATATTATTTTAGAAAGGAAAGGAAAGTCTCTGGGAATCATTTCCAGTGAGATCATTTTGGTCCTTTCACAGAACTCACAAACTGATAATTACCCCTGTGTGCCAGTAGTTGTAACAGTGAAGAGGAAAGTACATCCGGAAAGAGTACACCCAGAATTTCTCCCACATGGGCAATAAATCAGAACTGTTTCTTTTTGAGATTTGTAACTATACTTACAAGTCCACATTTTCAAACAATTTTCCTTTAGTTTCCCTAAAATATATCTTTTGTTCTGATACACACATACATCTGTGTCAGTGTAAGTTCTTGGGCAAAATGTATTTTCATAAATATCTTTTTTGGGTACCAAATGTCCAGAGGTCCCTACGTACTATTCTTGTGACCTGATGGTCACTGAAGACCATCTAGACTCTACTGTCTGCAATAGGAACATAACTAAATTCTTTACTTGAAAAATGTTCTAAAAGTTATTTATTCACAATAAATAAATTGCATTATGGAAAATTCATTTGAAAATGTACTGAATATTACATTATACAAGTGATAGAACTACACATCATTATGTTACAGATGTGATTTTCATTTCTGAATAATCTCTCTGGTGGTTTGGTAGCCTCACTTTAGCTACAAGTGACTAAGTCATTCTCTCTAAGCTTTTAGACAAATGCTTAGTCTTAAGCATCCATTGATAGATTCTAATGCCATATATTTGGTGAAATTAACAGAATAGACTTAAATGTATAAAAGAATCCCCAAAATAGTTTGTGTAGATTACAAGTCATATATACCATGCCAAACAGGCTATGGAACTCATTTATGTTCTAGGTAACAGCAGTGGATTCTTTGCCAACATACATGGACATCATGCTCTTCTACACAGCTTACTGGGTTTGAATCCCAGGTTACACATTCTAGCTATGTAAATTACATAATTTTGAGGAAGTTATTTTAACTTCACTGAGCTGTAGATTTCTCATATGTACTATGAGCATTATACTTGCTGATTATAACAAGGATTATAAATAAATAGATGATTCCTCTGAGTCTGGCATAATATTTTTCATGTTACATACTAGTTATTAAGTACTTACCTATATACCAGGAACTGTACATATTGCTGTTTCCAAATTATTTCATTTAATTCCTGCAACAACCCTACTTTACAGTTGAGAGAATAGTCAGAAAAGGTTGTATAACTTCTCTAAACACTGTGATGTCCTCCTTCACATTGTAGGTTCTTAATAGTAGCTGTGTTATTTGGAGGTAGACATTGAGGTGGAGTTCAAAATGCAAAAAGTTTATTGGTAGCATTCGATATGAGATATGAAAAGGGAAGGAGGAAAAATTGGATATGAAGAGCTTTTAGAGCTTGATAACATTTCTGATAACCTGTGAAAGAAGAATGGGTAGGAAGCAATATTGGACAGTAAGAGCCTCAGACCATGATTTCCATCTGATAAAGCATCAGCCAACTATTTGAGAAGCTTCAGAGCTAAGATTGCCCATTAGAAAAGTCCCACCATAGGCAGAAATGCTCAGGCCTTGCCCGCCCAGTTTTGGGCTGGGAACTTCCCAGAAGGACATGACATTGGCTCAAAACCTGAGATAAATCCTGAAGTTTTTAATACCCAGAGATTGTCAACTTTCTGTATTCTTTCAAGCTAATCAGCAAGTTCTTCTGTGAAGGGAGAGTCCAACTACTGCCACAGTAGCAATAATTATTATTTTTCCATTCTGGGCTTGCACAACCTCAATGCCATTAGGTAAATGAGAGGAGTTTATGTTGTTTTGAAATAGGTAAATTCAGAAGTCGCTAGCTATTTGATATATGGAAATTATATTTCAACTCCAGAATATATCTTTTTCTGGTATATGATAAATAGCTCTGCAATGGCTTGCCTGTGCTAAAGAAAAGATGAGGTAGAATGTATATAATCCACAGAGGCTTGTTTTTATGAGACGTAAATAAGTATTCATTCTTTTCTTGGGTGGGGATTAGTACTACTATCATTGGCAAATTAACCTAGAACTTTATATCCAAGTAATTTAGAATGTTAAAATGTCTTTCCACGAATAACAAGATTACTGTGAAAATGGCAGCATTTCTAAAATTCTAGAACTCAAGATCTCCATGAAATACTAGAAAATTCCATGTACATTGCACTCAGAATACCCTTGGTAATTCCATGGCTAGCTGCCATGCTGTCGTTAATGGTGGCTTGTTAATATACTTAATCAAAGCTAAACTTTATTAGTATTTCCTCCAACAATAGAGACCTAATTGCCGTTGTGAAATATGAATGCTACATAAATATACAGACCCTCACTGCCAACTTGATGTTCTATCCTATGGATGCCAAAGTAGCCCGAGTTTGCATCTGCTGTGCTGCACAAATGCTCTTTTGGGAAGGTATTTACAAGTGATCCATACTCTGAAGTGCCAGAAGGAAAGATATAATAAAATCATTACTTAATAGGAGGAGGCAGAGTTCTTCTTAGACATCGTGAATAGCAAATTATTGAGGGATTGCATCCTTTACCAGGGGTCTTCAAACTTTTTAAACAGGGGGACAGTTCACTGTCCCTTAGACTGTTGGAGGGTTGGACTACAGTTAAAAAAAAAAAACTATGAACAAATTCCTATGCCCACTGCACATACCTTATTTTGAAGGGGCCGGATAAATGTCCTGGGTGGGCTGCATGTGGCCTGCAGGCCGTAGTTTGAGGATGCCTGCGTAGCAATGGAAGAGGGCTGACTAAAAAAGAAAATGTTGGCATTTATTTTTCAGGAAATATTTACATGAGACATAGTAGTCATGAATCTTAGTAAATTCTGGTGTGTAAGATTTTGCATTTTTATTAAACTTAATTTTTATTTGAAGTACCACTCTTTAAGGAAGAAAAAAATTGAGTCTCAATCATTTTGGCCCTATCCTGCTGCCTTTATCTTTTTGTAGGCTACTCTGAGTCACGTGAATGTGGCATTTAAAATATTTAGCAACCTATATGGAAAGGTCACCAACTGTAGTAGGAGCACTCAAGATGGCTAGTTCCTGGTGATTTTCACCTCTTGGTTATTGCATCCTGTGTAATTCCTCTGCACTAAATATGGATGGCACATGTTGTCAGTAGGATATTTCAGAAATGATGGAGTATGACTTCCAAGCCTCGGTCTGCCTTGTCCTCTCTCGAATCACTCATTCTGGGGAAAAGTAACACCATGCCATAAAAACACTCAAGCAGCCTCACAGAGAAGCCCATGTGTGAAGGAACTGAGGGCTCTAGCAACATTCAGTGTTAACTTGCCAGCCATATGAGTGAGACATGCTAGTACTGATCCTCTAGCCTCCATCAAACTGCAGACTCAGCAGACATCTTGACTACAAACGCACAATGTTATCTCGAGCCAAAAAAATCCAGCCAAGCTGCTCCCAAATTCCTGACCCATAGAAATTTTGTGAGATTAAAAAAATGCTCATTGTTGCTTTAAGCTACCAATTTTTGGAGTAGTGTTATATGAAAATAGATGACTAATAAACATATATCAACCAATCAGAAAGGAAGTGGGCACTGGCTTTAGGACTTAAGCAGGGTCCTGGAGGCATCTCTTCTGTTCCAGACATTAACCTTTTAGGTAGGGGAGGACAAGTGATTGTAGATAATAACTACTTATTAAATTTGATGATATCAACCAGAACAGTAGGCCATTTCAACAGCCATCCTTATACAGTGGTCTCAAGACACTTGGTATTCCAGTTAGTAGTATAGGCCTTGTTTTTCTCCACAAGTATCTATTGGTCTTGTAGCTCTCCTGACTACTTTTGGATCACAGGGGAATTTCAGGTTCCCTCCCTAGCAACACTTACCAGGCTTTTTTATTTACCCGAATGCTCTGTCTTCCCTCAGACTGACTAAATATGGTTTCTCTCCCTGGGAACCACTCTACTTACCTCAAGTTACACTGGGGTCCCTCCTCTTCCTCTCTACCACTCCCACCTCCACCCCCCCATTCCTCTGAGGACAGTATTTCAGTCTCCAGGGGCAGTTCCACCTCATCCTCAGGGAGCCTTATTCTCTAGGTATTGTCTTTTGGTTTATCCAGAGACCCTACATGTACCCTCTTTGATGGATTTTGAAAACCAAAGCCAGAGAGATGAACCATAGAGTGAACTGAATTTCCCCTTCCTACACTCTTTCCTCCCAACACTCTTTCCCTCTTTAACAATGATTCAGAGCATGAAAGAGGGTGAAAAAGTTTCCCTTTCATAAGAGACAGCACATATCACTTCTTACCTCAAAAATGATTCTCCTGGACCCTAAGACAAAACTTAGGTAGACAAAAAAAAAAAAAAAAAATGGTTATCTCACTACCCTGTGTACTAAAGAACTGGTGTTTAGGCAGGGACATGATCATTTGATCAAAATTCAGCAGACTCTGATTAAAGCCATTTTGTCTAAGAGCATGACGATAAAGCAGCCATTTGGTTTGCTTTCCCAAGTACCTAAATACCACGTAGGAGATAACTTTATTCATGAGGACGACATACTCTATGCCCATTTTCAATTTTTTTCCTGGAAATCCTTCTCTGACTTCCTCACATGGTGGTGGGATGCATTTCTCATATGTGCCAATATTCTCTGCACTTACATCTCCCCAAAAGCACTTGTCCCACTCAATTATAATTCTTATTTGTGTCTATTATTAGACACTAGGCTTTATTTGACACCTGTGTGTCATGTTCAGGATCCATGACCAGAATATTTTGGTAAGTATTTGTGGAAAGACAGAATCTCCGTTAAATTGTTGTTCACCAATTTGGGGGCTTTATGAACTGCTAAAATTGTAAGGAAAAGGTAGAGAGAAAAATTAAAAGGTTACCAACTTTTTCTTATGCTAATGAGGACATTAAAAGTAAGAACTACAATTTAATTTCACGTCGTTTCATCTTGAAATTGTTATACGTGCGTATAACACCAAAGGAGTTGTAAGGATTCACTAAACAACAATAGTTGTGGTAGAATAAACTTAACTTTTTTACCAGAGATCAGTGACAACTTCTACCTGGATTGGCACCATATGGCAGCGTCTTGGAGAACCACTGACTTCTTACATCCCTTCTAATAGATAAACCAGGGCCAAATGAAATGGTAATTCACTTATTTTAAGGTGGCAACTTCTGCATTTTAAACATTTTTTAAAGAAACATTTACAACTAACTAAAACTTCGCTATCCTCATTGTCTCTCTTTAATGAAAAAAAGGTCACTGAGCATCTTGACACATGATTCTCAGCTGGGACTCATTATCCTCTTCAAGGTTTTTTTTTTCCCCTTTCCTAGTAAATCTCTGAAGGAGTGAACACATTAGAAAGTAAGAACTACTGTAATTTTGTTTATTTTTAAAACATGTTTGGGGAAGGGTTGCTCCAGTCTGATCTAAGAAGAAAAATAAAATTATACTTGAAGTATCTAATGACTCAAAACATTTCTGGCAAATTTATTTTGGATATAGTTCTTGTCTCATAAATTTAGCAAAATTCATTTTGGTTAAATTTTATACTAGAGTAAATATTTTATTAGTTTTTCATAAATCACAAAAATTCTTCTTGATCTCAATGTCAAAATAATCAATATATGGAGAATATTTTCATTAGAACTGCAGCAAAAGATACATGTATCTCTACCAATAGGTGTGGTGTTTGCAAATGGCAAGGACAATAAAGAAAACACAGAAGCAATGTTTCTATTTTAAATTTCACTTACTTTGGGAACCCATGGGATAAATTACAGCCTTTGGGAAAGCAGAACCATTAAAATTAGGAGATGGAAAAGATTAAATCAATGGTGATGTAATCTGGACCCTTTATGATACAGGAGACTCCCTGAAAAATCCCGCCTGCATGCAGTGTCTGTTGTAATGTTTTAGGCTTGGAGAAATGTCTGGATCTACCTTGTGCCTACTCAAATCTATGCTTTCTCCTTATTTTTATTTCACTTTCTTTTGTAACTTCCTTGTCCTTGGGGTAGGGGTCAGGGGACAAAGGAAACCTTAATATTTTAGTTTCAGTTGGTTATTTTTATAATAATAATGTTGATTCAAAACACACTTTAGGGAAAAAGTGGAAAAAAATGGTAATATTGAAAGCAAAGCATGTTAAGGTCTGGGCATGATGGATTATGCCTGTAATCCCAGCATTTTAGGAGGCTGATGTGGGAGGACCATTGGAGACCAGCCTGAGCAACACAGTGAGACCTTGTCTCTATGAATTTTTCTTTTTAATTAGCAAGGCATGTTGGCACATGCCTGTAGCCCCAACTACTAGGGAGACTAAGGTGGGAAGATCACTTGAGGCCAAGAGTTCCAGGATAAAATGACCTATGATAATGACATTCATTGCACATCAGCCTGGGCAACAGAGGGATACCTCTTCTCACCAAAAAAAAAAAAAAAAAAAAAAGCAAAGCACATTATTTACTATTATAAAATAATTTTGCAGGTAAATTTCCCAGTTAAAGTTCTTCCTCTCAATAAAATAATAAGCAGTATCCATACATAGGAAGAAATCTCTTAAACTATAGATCTCTACATACTCTAAACTCTTAAAATGAATTAGGTTTTTTTTACATAAAGTTTTTTGCCTCATCAGAATTCTTTGAAAATAAAAACATTTAATCTATTTGATTCCAGTTTGAAATACACATGTACAGTCTCATTCATGAAAAGTAATCTTTTAATGTACTGGTTGCCCTAATTAAGATACTACCTAGCTTATTAATTTAAGGAATTAATAATTTAGTAGCCAGAAGTAGTATTTATGATTGTTACTAATCTAGCTTGTTTCAACATGCCTTTATAGGGCAGAAAGGGTCAGATTTACATTATATATTTTTAAAATGTGAACTTGTCGTGCAGGTTTTCATTTAATTTTTAGACTTAAAATACCCGAAACCATTAATTTTGAGCAGAAGTTTTCCCATTCTAAAAATGCTAGGAAATGAAAAACAAAAATGATATTAGTATCATTTTTTGAGAAGTGTTAATGATAACAGTTAAATATTTTTGAACTATCAGGAGCTAAATTTGGTTTACCACTTACGAAAATGGCTACAACTGGCAGTGCAGTATCTGAGTAGATACTCAGATGTCAACACAGACAAGTTATCAACCTGAGCTGCACACTAAGCACAATTAACTGGAAAACAAAAGTTCAACAAGAGTACACTAGGCTGACTTGAGAATTCTCTAAAGTTTCAGAGTACAGTCATTTAATATCAGTTACATGAAGATAAATTGGCAACTTTTTTTAAAGTAGAAGGGACAAAGAATATTTTTATTTCAGAAAGAAAAATTATATGCATTATTACTCAATAAAATATAAAAACTCTTTGGCTAAAAGACTCAAGCAGTTGAGCTTCTAAAATATATCTTTTAACTATAAGTGGATACCTATGAAGAGACAGTAATTTTAATTGTCAGTAACGAATAGACACCCAAATGAAATCATAGGCATGCAAATAACAATCTGAATAAATACATGATACAAAGATAACGGCATGCTATTCCTCACAGTTACTGCCAAAAATAAAATGTTGCTTTAGGTAGTTTTTCAATCACAGCTAACATATTAAAACACTGATATTCCTTTAGGATCCTAAAACTTTGGCTTCATTTCTGGCTTTCACAGTTATTGCCAATGCAATTTTACATTTAATATTTGACTACTACATTTGATAGAAGGCTCTTGAGAAGATAAATGTGAAAATGTCTGTGAAAACATGCACAGTAACTGACACATGAATAAAATAACTTGTAAGTGGTTAGAATAATCACTGCAATAAAGTCATAATTTCATGGACTATTTCTACAGTCTTTTCCATTCATCATTCAACACTTGTAGAACATAATCTAGCAAACTGCGTAATATTTTCTTGGTGTCATTTAAGTAGAAGCCTGATGTAGATTTGAAAATAATACCTCAACAAGGAAAGGTAGTTTTTATTTGTTACATTTTTATCCATAGTTTACTAATCTATCTACCTTAAATTTGTAAAATCTACGAACAGTTGTCTTTGAATTTTCAGTCATATCCAGGAAGCCAAAATAATTTCCTAAGCTTATAAAATAAGAATCTACCTACTCCAGCTTTTCTATGAAGAACTGGAATGAAATGAGATTATAATCAAACCTGTTTACATCTCTTCCCACACATAACCTAAAACTGAACCTCTTATACCCATAAAAACAGCTGCTGATAAACCCTGCTAAGATACGTGTTTGTTTCCCTCCTCCTTCTCTTTGGAATTTCCCCTTAATGTCCTTGGGGGAAAAGCTGAGATATAAATGTCATTTAACAATTTTATTTTTTTAAATTATTTTTCAGCTTTAGAAGTAAATGAAGAGAATTCTCAAGAAATGAACATATAGGATATTTTTTGTGGGAGCTAACATTCTATTTCAAACATCTTGCATTTTAGAACCTAAAATACAGACTTCTAAAATGCAATTGCACACGAACTTTATGGCCATTCTATATTAGTTCTTCCAGCCTATCATTCATTATCCTGAACATGTTCCTTATTGCTTACCTACATACAATATAAAATAGATGGGGATGTAAGAATCTTAATCTTTTAAATAATAGTAAAAGCAACAATAGCATGGACAATAACTTCTAGAAAACTCTTCCTGCAATACAGTCTTCTCATACCACTTGTAGCCATAACGAAAATCAAATAATGACTCACATCACCAAGGAATCATATTAGCCTAAAAATACTGATCAACTGTGGAAGTGTCTTTAGATCAAACATTTCATGGACTATTTCTACAGTCTTTTCCATTCATCTTTCAGCTCTAGTACAAGATACTCTAGCAAAATTTGTAATATCTTCTTGGTGTTATTTAAATAGAAGCCTGATGTACATTTAAAAATATTTCAACAAGCAAAGGTAATTTTTATTTGTTACATTTTTATCCGTAGTTCACTAATCTATATTTCTGTGAGGTCTTCATAATAACCCCAATTTAGAATTTCAGTGCATACATGTAGAAAAATTCAAGAATAACAAGAGAGAGACATGTATGTTGTTCTTTACACTTTTCACATTTCACCACCACTTCATATTTATTGAATGTACACTTTCTTGGAGGACCTGGGCTAGGGATAGAAAAACTTTTTAGTCCTTATCAAGAGAGCTGAAAAGGTAAAGCAAATGTGTTAAGTCAACTTGCCTATTTATCAGCCTCTTCTACAGCCCCTGCTGAGTGAGCATCACATCCTATGACATCCTACCTGCAACACTTTCACATACACACACACCTGATTGGATTGATTGTAGGTGTCTGACTCAAACGGAGCCAATTAGATTCTTTTTTCCAAGCATTTAGAGTTGGAACTTAGAAATTCTAGTCTGCAACTTTGGATTATTTAAGAAGATTACATAGCTGACCCTGGCATAGCTATGTTTGGTTTTGTATAGATGACACATAGAAATCTTTTCCATAAAGAAAAAGAACAATGATTCAGGCAGATAGAAAGCTCATGTGATGATAGTCCATATGGGACTGGAGAAAGAATAAAGAGAATGAAGTCCAGTTCTGCTTGATCACCCATCATATTGCTTTTCACAGTTTCAGTAATCTGTGGCCAACTGCAGTCTGAAATCATTAAATGCAAAAATCTAGGAATAAACAATAAGTTTTAAATTTCATGTTATTCTGAATAGCATGATTAAATATCATACCATCAAGCTCTGTCCCACCCACATATGCATTGTCCCTTTATTCAGGGCATCTACCCTGTGTACATTGCCCACTTGTCAATCATCTGAGTAACCCTCTCTCTTACCGGATTAGCTGTTGAGATATTGCAGTGTTTGCATTCAAATTACCTTTATTTTAGTTAATAAATGGCCCCAAATTCCAAGAGTAGTGATGCTAGCAGTTTGGATGTGTCAGAGATAAACCTTAAAGTTCTTACTTTAATTGGAAAGGTGAAAGTTTTTGACTTAATAAGGAAAGAAAAAATAATATGCTGAGATTTCTAAAATTTACAGAAGGAATAAATCCGTGAAATTGTGAACAGTATATTAATTGTTCTATTTATTATTGTTAATCTCTTATTATACCTAATGTGTGAATTAAACTTTATCATAATATGTATGTGTAGAAAAAAAATACATGATATGTGTAGTATAGAGTTTGGTAACATCTGAGGTTTGGAGCATCCATTAGAGGTCTTGGAACTATCCTGAAAGATAAGATTGTGTGTGTGTGTGTGTGTGTGTGCGTGTGCATAGCTCAGAGTACTCTTAACGGTCTTTTATCTTGATTGCATTCTATTTCCTTGTTCTACTATCACCTGAACTTGAATTTTAAATAGTGCTTTATTCTTTTCAATATTCCTTTAAATCAGTGGTTCTCAATCTTCTAATGCCATGGCCCTTTACTACAGTTACTAGAATTAGTAACTTCCTAAAGTTTTCATTTGCTTGTTTTTAATTCCTTTTTCATTTGCCTTAGTTTACTTAAATTTTTTTTTTTGGTATTATTTTCCAAGTGCTCAAATATCAATTTTTTTGTTCTTCCTTTTATTTTTCCTTCTAGCCCCCTGATCTAATCTCGAATGTTTTCTGGATATTTCAGTTCTAGGGAGTTTTCTTGTGTATTTTCTTTGATGATTTCATTCTCTCCATTTTCTTGTTTAAAGCTGATCTTTTGTTGGATCTGGTAATTTCTTTACTTTTCATCTCTTTTTTCTGTATCTTTGATATTTTTGTTTACTATCTTCTTCTACATCACCTCTATGTTATCATTCTTCTACTTTATCTTCCAAATCTCCCATTGAAATTTTTTGATTATCCTATTTCTGATTTCCAAAAGTTTTCCTTGTCTCTGTTCTGTTGTAGCATGCTGTTTTTGTTGTGTATTATGTAAGAGGTATATATACATAAATTCCCCATCATAATTCAGCTAGTTTGAATGATTTTCTTCCTAACAGCCAGTAGTTAATAAAAGAACTGCAATAATTGTCTGTTATATCTCAGAGGATGTTCTTTAGAGTTATATTCTATTCCTTTCAATGTTTTCATTTTCTCTAGGAATGTTTGTTTCTTTGATTGTTTGCTTTGGTAGGTTAGTGCCTGAGTTTTGTATTGAAGACTCAATATGTCTTGTGATACTTAGCTATTTCATAAGCTGTGTGGAAACTCTGTATGTTTGTGAACAAGGTACCTTAAATATATGATGATTGGCATTGAAACTGCTTTAAAAAAATTAGTGTATCTCAATTTCACTAGGTATATAAGTTTCAAGAAAATATATCCTATTTTCTTTAGGATATATTTGGTTCTCCAGAGAAGAATTCTCTTGTCCTCTCTCAATGAAAGTGTTCCAGGAGCACAGTTCAGAGAGGGGACTAATGTTCCACTAATCACTAGGAAAATTTGGACTTAATACTTCGGTCTCCTTTTCTTCTCATACTTCCTTCTGACCACTGTCCTTGGTCCAGAGCCTCTCAGGTCTAGTAATTCAATTAGAATCTAAAATTGTTGGTATTTTTCAGCGTAGAAGATAGAGAAAAAACAGGGAATTACTTAGCTTTGGGGTATGGGGCAGAAGACAAAAATCTGGGGACCTACCACTTTCAACCACTCTCCTTGTTTTCAGATTGAACTTTACTACCAATGCCCCTAGCTCCATATGCCTCCATGTCCTAAACCTGTCCAGGCTTCCATAGGGCAAATTAGAGTAAAAATAAAAAGGGAAGAAGGAACATGAAAGAAGGGTTTTCATGAAAAACCTCCTATGAAAACAGTAGGTTGTAGCTTCCCTTACTGAGCATCACTGTCCATCTGCTTTCTATCTCAAAGAATTTCTCATAATCTTTATCATTCCTAATTTTTTTGCCTTTTGAAAGTTTCTTTGATTATTTTATTGAGGCTTCAGGAAAAGGAGAAAGAAATAGAGTCGTGTTTAAACAGAAGTTTTCTCCTCACTTCATAAAGCATAAATTCAGATTCAGATTCCCTTCTTAAGATGGGAATCACCTTATTCTTGCCAAGTTTTGAGTTTATCCCTGGGTATAATACTTTTTCAACATGAAAAAATTAGCATGAAGAATTTTCCTGAAATTGCACAGAGAACTTCAAGCATGGTGTTATCCAAGAGGAAAAAAAACCACACCATAATAGTAGCCACAGTTGGCAGAGTTGTGAATTTTTAGGCAATGAAAACACTGGCTCAATAAGTGGAACAATGATTCAGTTAATTTGAACAAGCTGAGTGAACTATCTCTGAGACATTCCCAGTGGAGGGGAATGTCATGTGTTTGCCACTGATCCTATAAAATGTGGCTCTGCCCTTTAAACTGCAGTGTTAAAAATAAAGCATAGAATTTTAGTTTACCATAGTCACTGTCCTCCACTGGGAGTCATGTGAAGCTTTATACATTGGCCCAAGCTTCCAAATGAGTTTATCAGAGTCTAAGGAAAGTCTAATTGTAAACTATATGCTAATGTAAGTACTCAAAAGGATAGCTTAGTCCAGTTTACAAAATAATCCTCTCTTGTCTTCAAATTTCACCCTGATTCTGCCCCCCTTTCATAGGTGCTGGCAGCCATTTTTATAGTCCATGAATAAGAATCTTAGAACTGAGGGTTCAGGCATTAAGTTGGTCTGATAGAAAATCCCTTATAACCTGTCGTGTTTGGCTCTCCCAAATTCTCATGACGTAAATTTCCATGTGCTACTCTGTTTTCTAGATATAGCATAAGGTAGTTAAATGGCCACTGAGTGAAGAATAAGAAGACAAAGTGTTAGACTGAGCCATTATTTTCTACATTTCTATGACTGCCAGTTTCACAGGGTTATTAGATGTAAACATGGATATATGAAAAAAATCTATATATAAAGAAATCTATATAATTTATTCTGCCATTTTGAGTTTTTCAAAGGATTTTGGGGGATTATTTGGTTTTAAATGATAAGGAATGAACATTCTAATTGTAATAAAATGAATTCCAATGGATTAATTTAATGGAGCTACAATTTAAAATATTATATATAAAGGAAAAATATCTCTTAAGGCTCTCTCTAATCATGTATTTTCCCTATGACTCACTGTGCTGGTTTTAAAGAGTTGAATTGGGTTGCCCCCCTCCTCCACAAGAAAGAAACCCCATATGTTGAACTGTAACTCTCAGTATCTCAGAAAGTGACTGTATTTGATAGGGGCTTTAAAGAGGTGGTAAATTACCATGGGTTGGTTAATGTCTAATCAATATGACTAATCCTTATAAGAGAAGTGATTATGATACTCACAACACTGACAAAAGGAAAATCATGTGAAGACAGAACAGTCTACAAACCAGGGAGAGAGGCTTCACAATAACATCACCTTGACCTTGGACTTCTAGCATCTAGAATTAAGAGAAAATAAATTTCTACATTTAGGCCATACAGTCTGTGGTATTTTGTTATGTCAGCCCTAACAAAATAATACACTGTTTAGGACAAAACGAAACAAAGGAAAAAATAATTAAGTCAGTGTCCCAAGATAAAATCCATTTCTTTTTAAAAATTACTTTTGCTAATATCCAAGTAATCTTTCTTTGTAACAGAAAAAATCAGCAGTTTTATTAATTTGATGTATCATTTTATTTTATTCCTAATTTTGTTTTTTTAGTTTAAATTTTATTAACAGATAAGGTGGGGAAGTTTTTAATCTCATGAATAAAACTGCTATCCAATCGTGCTTTCAGTGGCACCATCAATAACATATGGGGAATTTGCTTTTTTAGCAAACTAAATTTACCAGACTGAAATCTTATCTTCAACTATTATGCTAAGTTGTCAAAAAGTAGATGAATATGTCTACATATGTGCATATATGCACATTACAGATAGAATTATAGAAATGTTTTTGAAAAAGAATATAGTTTCTAATTTATATTTAAGACAATTTGAATTTGTGAAATGGTATGGTATGTCTGGCATTTTAGGTTATTGATTTATTAGATTTATTGATAAATCAATAAAAATATTTGAAAAGTGTACATAATGTACTGATACCTTAACTGCTCCACATTGTAAATCATAAGAAAGAAGATCAATGTACTTTATTTAGCTTAAATACAAAAAATGCCAAGTATTATCTCCTTGTATATTATCTACCCCGGGGTATCATATTATCCTGGGTTATATTATGACATGAGGAAATACAATATAGGGACATAATCCTATAAATAATGTAGACTAGAGAGAATATTGTTCTCGCCTAACTCTATTCATGAGTTAAACTGGTTACTTTTTTCTTGGATAAGAAAAATCAGTAAAGAGGCTTGGAATATCTGCTACAGATCTAAGTTAGTTCTGCAATTTGAAATAGTGTTACAGCATGTTGGAATTGCTTGAGTTCAGGAGGGTTCTTTGGACTGAAGGTAAGAAAACCACAAAGCCATTGTTTTGTCACGTATGAAAATAAAACATATACAATATTAAAACGAAAAGGAGTTAATTTACATTAAAATAATAAACACGTTACTGATAAAATATAAATCTAAGAAAAATAGCAGTAATAAATGATCATAAGCTGTTTTCTGCAAACATGTATTCTACCTTCCCTTTGTGAATTTTTTGGGCTCCTATCTAAGGCCAACATTTGCAGTTGTTCACTAGGGTCCAAGTCCTTTAATCAACTCAGGCCATCATTCCAGAAATTCTTTTCTCTCCAGCATCATCATGTTTCCCTTTCTCATGTTTCCCAATCACATGTTGTGATTTCTCCCATCAAAAGTTTGTATGCCTCTTTCCCCAGATATGTCTTGTCTAGGACACAAATGATCTTCTCCTTTCTAAACCCAGTAGTTTATTTTGAGTCTTCATCTTACTTGACCTTTGAGCAGCATTTTAAACAGTAGCTTCCAGGACGCTCATTCTTTTTGTTTTCCTCTTGTCCTACTGACTACTTCTACTTAAACTCTTTCATTGGTTCCTCCATGTCTTTGGCCCGGTAACATTAGAATGCAACAAAGCTGAGTCATTGAATGTTTTCTCTATACTCACTCCTAATAATCTTATCCAGTTCTTTGGATTTAAATACCATCTATCTTCTGATGACTTTTAAGTTTGTGTATCCAGCATGGGCCTCTCCTCTGATTTCATCACTCAGCTATTTAACTGCCTACTTGACATCCTAACTGGACATCTGATAAGCATTTCATACTTAACATGATTAAACCTGAACTATTGATATTCCATTCTTTCAGCCCCATCTAAACCAGCTTCTCCCATAGTCTCCCCCTCCTCAGTATTGGCAACTCGATCCTTTCAGGTGTTCAGACCAAAATCATTGTTGTCTTTCTCTCACACCCCACATTCAGTCTGTCAGCAAGTCCTGCTGGCTCTGCTTTTGAAATATATCCAGATTTTAACCACTCCTCACCGCCACTATCTCTTACCTGAATTATTGCAACTATTTTCTTACTAGTTTCTGCTTAACTTTTGTCCTCTTATAGTCAATATAAAAGCCAGAGTGAGATTTTTAAAAATAAGTTCAATCACATCATTTCTTTACTCAAAAATCCTCCAACAGCTTGTCTCTGTACATAAGGCCTTTATAGCAACCTGCTACTCTAATATCTTGTTATTTCTTTTCTTTTCTTTTTCTTTTCTTTTTTTTTTTTTTTGTGGTTTTTGGCCAGGGCTGGGTTTGAACACAACTCCTCTGACATATGGGGCTGGTGCCCTACTTCTTTGAGCCACAGGCGCCAGCCTAATATCTTGTTATTTCTATTCCTATTCTTCTCCCCTCATTCCTTCTGCTCCAGTCCCACTGGCCTCCTTGTCCTGGCCTCTTGTTCATGAAACATGCACAGAAATGATTCTACCTTAAAGCTTTGGCTCTGCCTAAAAGATCACTTTCCCAGACTTGGCGCCCGTAGCACAGTGGTTACAGCGCCAGTCACATACACTGAGGCTGGTGGATTTGAACCCAGCCCGGGCCAACTAAACAACAATTGACAACTGAACAAAATACGTAGCCAAGCATTGTGGCCTATAGTCCCAGCTACTTGGAAGGCTGAGGCGAGAATCGCTTAAGCCTAAGAGTTGGAGGTTGCTGTGAGCTGTGATGCAACAGCACTCTACGGAGGGCAACATAGTGAGACTCTGTCTCAAAATAATAATAATGATGATGATAATTCCACTTCACTATAGCCTAGGCAACAGAGTGAGACCCTGTCTCTTAAAAAAAAATCACTTTCCCACATCCTTCTGCTGTCTTGCTGTGCCCCTCTCTTTGCGGTCATTTCACCTCAGTTATTTCCTGGTTGGCTGCCTCTCTTGTTTCAGGTCTTTGCTCCAATCACCTTCTTAGCGAGGGCTTCCCTAAAATTCTACTTAGAATACTCTAACTTTCCCTCCACTTGACCATGGCCAATTAGTATGCCCCTTTCTCCTCTATTATTCCTGGAGACTTCTCACTGTTTAACATAAAGCACAGTTTGGGTTTAGTTTTATATTCTGTGTTGCCCCTCACTAGAATATAAACCCAAACAGGAGATTATTGATTATTTTGTTCACTGTTGTATCCCAATATCCTAGATCAGTTCCTGGCACATGGTAAGCTCCCAATAAATATTTTTCAAATAAATTAACATGTATACTGATACACTTTATTTTTAACCTAGTCACTGCTAGATTTTAAATGTCAAGAATCCCTGTTTAATTTGATAAATTGTATCCAATTTATTTTATCTTTTTTTCTTACCTATAACCTATTCATAGGTGTTCTGTTTACATGTACCTTTTAGAGCTAGGAGGGACTTTTTAAAGACTTTGTCTTTGAAGTAATTTTCTATTAAGGAAAATTTCTTCCTGCTAGAGGGAGTTCAGGCAAGATACCTTATTTTGTTCATAAAGCAGGAGATGAGGGTCTTCAACAGAAAGTGAGAAGGATAAGAACAGGAGCAAGCATTTGGGAAGAATAGCAAAGATTTAGACTGATGTAAACAATAGGCAGAAAATTTACTAAGATTTCCGTTTGTTAAATGTATACATCATGCAAATACTTTGGGGGGATAAGAACTTAACTAAATAGTAATGGGAAATTATCTCGGTTCTTGGTAAGAGAAATGCAAATAAAATGTTTTGAAAAGGTTTAAAGAAATGGAACATACAAACTTTGATAGTGCTGAAAGAACTTTATTTTTTATCTTAACTAGCTTCATAATACACATTAGTATCAAAAGACAAACGATACTGAGCCATTAGTCTAATAAAATCTTTCATATGATTTGATTCTTAGGATTTTAGAAGGAATTGAATTTTCTGGACCTTGCGAACAATTATAAATTCTTGAAATTATATTATAAAAATGGAGAATTTTTATAAATATTTTATCTCATTATAAAATTCTTTATAAAAGGATTTCTCTCTTTTCTACCTATTCCCAGAATTTGAACTTACGAACATTATTTTTACATTCATCCAACAAGCTATTTCCCGTAATATCTTGCCTGTTGAACACTGCATAGAACTGTAAGGAGTGAAACTGTATGAATATTATGATATGTATTATGCTAGTATTTGAGAAAATTCTTACCTGGAACCGCACTTACATGTTTTCTTCACAAGATCCAGAAAGAACCCCTCGTTCTATTTCACTCTCAAAGTCTACTCAAAATTCAACTAGTATCAAATTTACCTCCTAAATATTTCTATCTTATGTCTGCTCTTTCTCATGTCTATGTATACTACCCAAGTTTGCACTGTAGAACTTCCCACCTCAACCTCCTTAAAGGCCTCCTAACTAGTTTCTGTGTTTCAGTTTTCTCTCTCCAAATCTCCACATTGCAGTTAGAATAGCCTCTTAAAATCCAAACCTGATGTCATCACCCCACTAAAATCTTCATAAAATCTCCATATCCAGTGGAGCTTAACTATTTTAGTTTTCTCTCAAAGATCCATCTCCTACGTTGTACATGTTTTTCTTCTGCTACTGTGTTCTTCTCTCCCCTCCCCCACATCCCAGGTCTGCCTAAAGGCGGCCTGTGCTAACAGACTTAGCTAGGCACCACCTCAGGGAAACCTTCTTTGAGCCACTGTGTGCCTGCCCCTCCGAGTTAGAACTGCGTGTCCCCCTTGAGTGCTTCCATATCACTGTGTAAACACCTCTAGAATTCCATCCATTATGCTAAATTTGGACATAACAGTTGATGGGCCTATCTCCCACATTTATTTCTGAGACACTGAAAGGCAAGAACTCTGTCTTGTGGATTCAATTCTCAGCAGCGCTTCCAGCATCTAATAAATAGTAGACATTCCTTTAAAGTTAACACTTTTCTGTTGGGAACTATTCCATGCTGCTTCTCTATAGGTTGTACTCAAACACATAGAATATTATGCTACTATTATACCTGCAATCCTAAAAATTACTTTAAGTGTCTTTTCTTTTTAATAATCATTAATGTCTTACATTGCCTGTTCACATACCCTGTAGCAGTGAAGATCTTTTGGATTGCACTATAGACCTTCTACAGCATGAAAAAGTAGCAGAACATTTTTAATAATAGTAATTTTAGAAAGTGTTAGTTAAAAAAAATATTTAAAGCTATTTCTTACTGAAGTATTTCTGAGGCTTTTTTTTCTTTAGTTAGGTTTTTTTTTTTTGTAGAGACAGAGTCTCACTTTATCACCCTTGCTAGAATGCCCTGGCATCACACAGCTCACAGCAACGTCCAGCTGCTGGGCTTATGCGATTCTCTTGCCTCAGCCTCCCAAGTAGCTGGGACTACAGGCGCCCACCACAAAGCTAGGCTATTTTTCTGTTTTGCAGTTCGGCCGAGGCCAGGTTTGAACCCACCACCTCCGGTATATGAGGCCAGGGCCCTACTCAATGAGCCACAGGCACCACCCTTAGTTAGGTTTTTTTAAGGTATGATTTACCAAGAGTAAAATTTTATGTGGTTTTTGTTTGTTTGTTTGTTTGTTGAGACAGAGACTTATTCTGTTGCCCAAGCTAGAGTGCTGTGGCATCAGCCTAGCTCACAGCAAACTCAGACTCCTGGGTACAAGCAATCCTCCTGCCTCAACCTCCTGAGTAGCTGGGACTACAGGTGCCCACCACTACGCCTGGCTAGTTTTTTCTATTTTTAGTAGGGGCGAGGTCTTGCTCTTGCTCAGGCTGGTCTCAAACTCCAGAGCTCAAGTGATCCTACCTCCTCATCCTTGGAGAGTGCTAGGATTACAGATGTGAGCCACTACACCTGGCCTAGAATTTTACTGTTTTTGGTTTTTATTGTAGAGACAGAGTCTCACTTTATCCCCATTGGGAGAGTGCCATGGCGTCACATAGCTCACAGCAACCTCCAACTCCTGGGCTTAGGCGATTCTCTTGCCTCAGCCTCCCGAGTAGCTGGGACTACAGGCACCTGCCACAACGCCCGGCTATTTTTTTGTTGCGTTTTGGCCAGTGCCGAATTTGAACCTGCCACCCTTGGTATGTGGGGCCGGGGCCCTACTCATTGAGCCACAGGCACCGCCCAAAATTTTACCATTTTAAAATGCATAACTCTATGAGTTTTGACAAATGTAAATAGTTTCATAACCACGCCCATCATCAAGAAATAGAATAATTTATAACTCCAAAAAGTTCTCTCTGTCCTCTTTGTAATCATCCCTCTACCCCATCCCCAGCCCTTGGCAAATATTGATCTGATTTCTGGCCCTATAATTTTTCCTTTTCCAAACTTTGGTACAGTTAGACAGTTTATCATTTTTGCATCTGATTTTTCTTACTAAGGGTAATATTTCTAGGTGCAGCCTGATGTTACAGACATCAGAAATTAGCTCCTTGTTATTGCTGAGGGGTATTAAGTTGTGTGAATGTACTATAACTTATTTATTCTTTTAGCAGTTGGTGGGTTGTTTCTGGTTTATTACTATTATGAATAAAGCTGCTGTGAACATTCGTAACAGGTCTCTGTAGAGATACACATTTACTTACCTTTTGGAAAACGCCTAGGAGTTTGATTCCTTGGTAATATGGTAATTGTTTGAAAAATCTATTTTCCATTGAATTTGCTTGGCACTTTTGTAAGTGAACTTTCATTTTTTTATATATTTTATCTTTTGGGCAAGGCTGTATTGATTACTATAACTTTATAGCATTATGATCTTGAAATCATGTAATGTGAGTCCTCCAACTTTGTTCTTTTCCAGAATGGTTCTGGCTACTCTAGGTCCTTTGCATTTTTTAAAATCAACTTGATTTCTACAGAAAAGCCTCCTGGGATTTTGTTGAATCTAGAGATAAATTTGGGGGGAAATGACATCTTAACAATTTTGAAGTAGCAATTTATGAACTTGGTTTATGTCTCTACTTATGTAGGCCTTCTTCAATTTCTCTAATATACTTTGAAGTTTTCAGCATATGTCTTAACATATTTTCAAAAGATATATCCCGAGTTTTTTTATGCCATTTTATGTGGTTTCTTTTAAATTTCACCTTCAACTAGCAGTTGTTTGTTGCTAGTATTCAGAAATATGTACCGCTACTTTTTTGTATAATTGATAGATATTCTATTCTCCAACCTTAGTAAACTCACTTAATAGTTCTAGTAGATTGGGTTTTGGGGAGTTTTATTTTTATATTGTAAACTCTGCAAGATTTACTATATTGGAGATCATATCATCTACAAAGAAAGTAAGTTTCACTTCTTCCTTTCCAATCTGGATCAATTGTTTTTATTTTATTTCACTGGCTAGCCTCTCTGGAACAGTGTTGAACAGAAGCAGTGGAGACTGTGTTGAATAGAAATGCTGAGGAGAACATCTTTGCCTTATTCTCAATATTAGGGGGAAAGCTTTCAGTCTTTTACCATTTTACCATTAAATATAATAGAGAACTATCGTATATTCTCTTCATCACATTGAGGGACTTACTGACTATTCTTAGTTTTCTGAGTATTTTACCATGAATGGATGTTGAATTTTGCCAAATTATTTCTCTATATTTATTGAGAAGAGCATATTAGTTTTTTTATTCAGCCTCTGAAATGCTGAGTACCCATATCCTTTATAAAACATATTTTAGATCTCCAAGAAGAGATATAAATTTCCACAGCAAGGCCCATTTTCACAATAATAATCTATGGAACATACTGGAAAATGCTGGTATATAGAGTTAATGTATAGCATACATATAATGCTTTTTTTTCTTAACTCATAGAATTATCACTACAAGATAAATGGCCAGGCAAGATGTCTCAAATCTGTAATCCCAGGACTTTGGGAGGCCAAGGTAGGAGAACTGCTTGAGGCTGGGAGTTGAAGACCAGCCTGGGCAACATTGCAAGACCTCTTTTTCTCTAGGAGTATATCTGTAGTCCTACCTACTTGGGAGGCTGAGGTAGGAAGATGGTGTGAGCCCAGGAATTTCGTGTTATACTGAGCTATGATTGCACCACTACAGTCCAGCTTGTGTGACATAGAGAGACTCTGTCTCTAAAAAAGAAAAATATATATATATGTTAGGTAATCAAAATAATGCAGATAAAGCACATAGCTTACTGCCATGCTCATAATAAATGTTTAAGGGAAATTCAAACATTAAAAGCTAATTCAATTATTAATTTGAACATGAATTTTATACTTTTTGCATGCTTCTTTTTCTATAAGAGTACTAATGGTGGTATTATAAATGTTATTAACAAGAAAATTATAGCTTTTTTTTTTTTTTGAGACAGAGCCCACCCTATGCCCTGAGCAGAGTGCAGTGGCATTATAGCTCACTGCAGCCTCAGACTCAGGCTGTGGGCATCCCGCTGCATCAGCCTCTGGAAGCCAGAAGCCACTGGGATTACAGGCGGTCACCACAGCGCCCGGCTGGTTTTTTCCATTTTTTTTCAGGAGTCGGGGACTCACTCTCGTTTAGGCAACTCTCAAACTCCTAACCTCAAGCAATTCTCCCTCCTGCGCCTCCCACAGTGCTGGGATTATAGGCATCAGCCACAGTGCCCAGCTAAAAAGAGGCGTAATTAAGTTACTTTGGGGTTTCTTTGGATAAATAAAGGAAAATGGATGTATACTGTCTCAGAATTATAAAGAAGAATTATCATCACAACTTAGATTCACCGGATTTTAACCTTACCTTAGAGAGAAGCCTGACGACATCATATGTTCCTCAGCACTATCATGACTGTTGTTATTTTAAAAGTTAGAATTAGTTTTTCTCAAATTTCTTCCATATAAATAGGGAAAGGGGTAAGTATGCCTGCTTTATGACCTACCTCTGTTCATAGGGAATAAGGAGACAGTTAATCCTTTCACATTCTCATGTGTCTGTTCATACACATAGGAAGGCTTCAGCTATGTGGGAGATCTTGAAGATCATAATCTGGACTTTAAAAGTTACATGTTGCAGAGGAAATAAAAACATTTCTATGGACTCCATGGAAAGCAAGGATATGATTTGCTAACCACACACACACACAAAAAAACCGATATAAAAGTAAATGCAGCTTTACCTTACCTTTAATTTGGACTCAGAGAGTCACAAACTTACTGTCTGCAATAGTGTTACACAACCACAGAAAAGTTTACTGATCAATTAGTTTTCATTTTTCTAATGTAGTTGATTTGTTCCTTTTAATGTAAGAATTCTCAGGAAAGAAGGACCAACAAACTGCAAGGGACATACCAAATATCTCTTTCCCATTACAAATTTTTTCATTAAAACTAAGTATTTATGTGGCTCTAATGATTCGCTGTCCCTGGGACAATAGTTTCCTGACATTTCAGAACAGCAGTTTATAATAATGCTTACATATGGGCTTCATATTATATGTTGTTAAAAGAATCAGCAGGTGTAGACTACAATTTATGTTTTAAGTTTATGGTAACGATCTGCTATATTCCAGACAGAGTGGCATGTGATTGAGCATCAAAGCAAGTATAATTGAGTACCAGAAAGTATCTACACTGCCTATACTGTGGGATTGGGAATTGGGGGGAAGTGGAGAAAAGATTCATCAGGCCTTTAGTCCCTTACTCCAGCAATGCATAAAGTACCTGGCTCAATAAACAGCTATGTAGTGGGGGTGATTCTGCCTCAGAGTAGTAATGAAGGCCACAAGACTAGCCTTAAAATCAGGAAATGTAGTTTCAATCCCCACTAATGTCACTTATCTTAGGTAAATTTACTAATTTTTATGAGCTTTTGCATCTTAATCTGAACTCAGTTTTGTGGTAAAACTATAAACATGGCATGCAAAATAGTTTATAAACTCCAAAACACTGTCATGTTGGTATCTCATTTTCAAATGCAAAAACTTCAAAATAGTCCCTATGTTCATTTTAATAATAGACAAAGAAAAAAGTAAAATTGTATTTAATTTTTGTTTATCCATGGTCTAAGTGACTACAAACCTATTTCTTTGAAATATATATTGATATTTTATGAATTATATATTCAATATTATGAATCTATAGCTTCTAACATCGTTATTTTCTTCCCTGTGGTTAAGAGCACTTAACAGCCTAGTCCGTTGTCATCTGGCCAGTCTCCCAGGTCTTGAAAATAATTGTTAGTGGTTTATGATGTCTTCAGCTAATTTCTTAAGAAACCTAAGAGGAAAGAATTGAAAATTAGAAATTGGAAACTTTTCAGTTAGAAAAGTATCTGTTTTTTCATATATTTTAGTGCAACCTTTTGGTCTTTTATCCACTCATAGCCATGTAGAAGAATCAGATCACAAATGAGTTTTTCTAAGATAGATTAAAAGTGAAGAACTAATTCTTCAAAACAATCATTAGGATAGTTGAGATATACTTTTCATTTTCTTTCTCTTAATATATTTAATAAACATCTTCCTATTTATTTCCTTTTTCTGTATAATTATGGCTCATTTCTTTTGACTTATTTTTTGAATCCTACGGGACACATTTAACAGTCTTTAAAAACATTATTCCCTATAGACATTTTAAAGGAACATAAAACCCAGAAAATTAAAGACAATGCTTTTTGAGTTTCTTTAAATCTTGGCTTCCAAGTGCCATTATACTTTATGCCTGATTTAACTGCTAAATATGAAATTAATGATTTTGTGTTCATCTGATTTTTAAGTCAATGTTTTTAATTTTTTTTTTTTTTAAGTTTTGCCATGAGGGTGTTTCTGCTGACCTCAGGAAGCAATGATCCTTTTCACTGAAATTAAGAACTCTTTGAGTCAGGTTCTTTTGAATTTACAAAACATTGCCTTAAGAAGATCCTTTAACAATCTTTTAAAACAAAGAACTGCTTTTCAATTACCGTGTTATTATATACTAGGCATACAAAATGCCATATTTTTATTACATAGTCATGTGGATTTTAAAATTTAATTAGTAAAACTTAATTAAAGGAGAGTGCATAGCTTCTATTAATGTTTTGGATAACTCATCTAATCAGTGAGATATTCTTAGACAAATATTTTTGTTTTTATTATGTCTTATTAAAATGTTTAATGGTTAGCTATAAGACACATACCAAAGGTTTCATTCACATTATTAATTCTGCCTCAAGTAATTTCATTTGCTTTTGGTAAATGTGGCCACTCTTTTTTTCATTCTATACAATCTTTTGGTTTTCATTTCCTATTTCATGAACATTATAATCATAAGCTGATTTCAGTATTCTTACATTTGTTTTTTCCCAATTCTTTCCTTTTCCACATAGAAATTCCAAAACAAGGGAAGCATGCTTTACTCCTTTTTTTAAAGATATAATTTTTCTTTATTTTTTTTTCCAATAGATTTAGAGACTACAAGTGGTGTTTTTGATTCATGGATGAATTACATAATGGTGAAGTGGTCAGAGCTTTTAATGTACTGTCATCCAAATAGTATACATTGTACCTAATAAGTAATTATTGACACCCCCGCCCCCAGGATCCCTCCTTCTGAGTCTCTAAAGTCTTATTTTTATCACTCTATATGGCCATAATATTCATCTCTTAGTCTCACATGTAAGTCAGTACATATGGCATTTGTTTTTCTAGTCCTGGGATACTTCACTTAGGAAATGGTCTCCTGCTCTATCCAAGTTGCTGTAAAAGACATTATTTCATTCTTTTTTATGATTTTTATCAATATGCCTTTACTCTTAACTTTGCCTAAATGAAGAGACTGGCCACAAACATCAATAATGTAACCAAGGTAATGAAATTATAATATCATGAGAGGTATTACAGGTATTACATAAGCTTAGAAATCTTAAGTAAAAATTAATATAGTAAATAAATGCAGAACCGGGGCTAAATTCAGGTCTTGAGACTCTTAGACAGTTGCTTAAATTCCCTCCCCAAGCCTTCTTCTTTTTTTTTTTTTTTTTTTGAGATGGAGTCTCACTCTGTCAGCCTCAGTAGAGTTCATTACAGCTCACAGCAACCTCCAACTCCTGGGCTTCCTCCCCATGCCTTCTAAAAAAGTAACCCTTATTCCTTTCTTATCAAATACGTAGTACATATTCATTTGCAAACCTTAGACATTAGATAAGCAAACCAAGTGGAGTGGCCTACACCTATAATCCTAGCACTCTGGGAGTTTGAGGTGGGAGGATCCCTTGTGCTCAGAAGTTTGAGACCAGCCTGAGCAAGAGTGAGACCCCATCACACTAAAAATAGAAAAATTAGCCCAGCATTGTGGCAGGTACCTGTAGTCCCAGCTGCATTTTTTTTGTTTTCTTTTTTTTTTTTTAATTTCAGATTGATATGAGGGCACAAATGTGTAGGTTATATTGTTTTCATTTCTGAGATAAAGTTCAAGTTGTAGTTTAGCCCTTCCCCCAGGGGACTTGCTGAAAACCCTCAGGTTGTGTACTTTAGATGAGATCCCGCCAATCACCCTCCCTCCTCTCCTCTGCCCTTTTCCTCCTCTTCAGGTACTTCTGAGGTTAAGGCAAGAGGATCACTTAAGCCCAAGAGTTTGAGGTTACTGTGAGCTGTGATGCCAGGGCACTCTACCCAGGGTGACAGTGACTCTCTTAAAAAACAAACAAACAAAAAAAATTAGATGAAGAAATCGAACAACAGTAAATCACAACCAATGTTAAAATGTCACACTGTGTACCTTTCTTGAGCTCTGCTGTCCAGTTCAGTAGCCAATAGCCTTATGTAGTATTTAAATTAAAATTAAAGCTAAAAATTCATTTCCCTAGTTGTATTAACTATTCTTTAAGTGCTCAACAGCCACAAAATGGGCTAGAGAGAACTGTGTCGGGTTTTTTCATCATGGAAAATTCAACTGAACAGTAGGGCGTACACACACGTACACAGAGGAATATACAGATGACCCTTGAACAACACAGGTTTGAACTAGGAGTGTGCATTTATGCAGATTTTTTGCAATAAGTTATTTTACGTGCCTGCATCTCCTTCCTCTTCTTCCCATCTCCACCTCTTTTCTCTCTGCCATATCTCAGCCTATGCATTATGAAGATGATGAAGATGAAGACCTTTATGATGGTTCACACTCAATATTGAAAAGTAAATGTATTTTCTCTCCCTTATGATTTTCTCAGTAACATTTCCTCTAACTTACTTCATTGCAAAAATAATGCAAAATATGCGTTACTCTGCTATTTAAGTTGTTAGTAACACTTTCAGTCAACAACAGGCTTTTACTAGTTAAATTTTGGGGGTATCAAAAAATTATAAGTGAATTTTCAACCTAAAGGGGGCTTGGCTCCCCTTCCTCTGGTGTTGTTCAAAGGTCAGCTGAATACATGTATAAATGCATATTTTAAAACTATAAATGAGTGGTTCTATACATATTTTTAGTCAGACATTTTTCACTGACCATGTTGTAAACACTTCCCATGTTAGCATATGTAATCTGCATAATCATTTTAAAGCATAAATTATTCATTGTAGCTATATACCATAACATATGTAACTAAACTCTTCTTTTTGTACTTTTAGATAATCACTATTATTTTAACATGATAAACAATACTACAATGAACATCTCTGTATATGCAACTTTATTCTTTCATCTAATTCCCTTAGGATGAAACTCTAAAAGTGGATTTTTTAGAGAGAAACATGTATGCAATTTTAAGGCATTTACTATAAAGACCAAAGCAACCTTCAGGAAAATAATGTAATAATATGCATCTTCCCTAGCAGCATAAGAACTTGCATATTAATCCCTGACCTTGCTAACACACGTGTTAGTTTATTTGTTGTTAAAGTTTATAGAAACTTCATGTACTTTATTATTGGCATATCAGCCTCCTGATAAATTTTATATTTAAGAAGTAGTATACTGGGCGGTGCCTGTGGCTCAGTGAGTAGGGCACCGGCCCCATATACTAAGGGTGGAGGGTTCAAACCCGGCCCTGGCCGAACCGCAACAAAAAAATAGCCGAGTGTTGTGGCGGGCGCCTGTAGTCCCAGTTATTTGGGAGGCTGAGACAAGAGAATCACCTAGGCCCAGGAGCTGGAGGTTGCTGTGAGCCGTGAAACCATGGCACTCTACCAAGTGCGACAAAGTGAGACGCTGTCTCTAAAAAAAAAAAAACAAAAACAAAAATAAAATAAATAAAAAAGAAGTAGTATACCAAGTAAATAAATTGCATAAAGAAAACAAAGTGTGAGCTGACACAGGAAAAATTAAAATTTAATTTAAAATTATATATGTGTATATCATTATTTATAATATATAAAGTTTGAATTATGTGTATATGTATGTATAATTATATGAATATGACATAAAAGTAGATTTATATATATATAATAAGGTATATATTATAAACATGTATTTGTCTCCATACCTGTCACCATTTATAATTAGAAATAACTTTCACTTAATATTTATTTTCTGCAAAACATCTTAATTATGACAAATTTGTTACTATACAGTCCATTTTGAAACCACAATAATACATTCCAGGGTGTGTTATGCTGAGAAATTGTCATTCTGGGAAGAATGAAGTCACTTGGCCTTTAAGTTGGCGCGTCAGAACATGCTCAAGGAAAGTAATATCTAATCAGAAGGCATGTATTACAGTAGCTACTTACTTAATTATAATTCACTACAATTTAGTTCTAATAACATCTATTCATTCCCTGAGATTTTTTAAACACCATGTTCTTGAAGGTTTTCACTAGTCATTACATTTGTCTTCTCTAAACTTCCAAAACCTTCACTTAACAACAGGGATACCAAAAAAAAAAATAAAGTACTGAAACGTAAAATAAGCTGTGAACAAACAGAAACAAAGCCCTTTTCTAATTGTGGTAGAATCTGATCTTTGGTTCCAGTTCCCATGCCCAGTAAGTGATAATGTCTGTCCTCTTTCAGCTCATACAATCTCTGATTATGTTTTATGCCATCCTATCCCATGACCATAAGTGGTTATATTTTCATACATTACATTAGAGCAAATTTATCTCTCATATGATTTAATCATCACCAGAAAACCCTGAGGGAATGGAATTTGAGACAGGTAAAGGTTGATGATACAGTAAAGACTAAGGGCTATTAAGGGCAGAGCTCTATAGTAGGAGTGAGGTCATTAGGGTGAGGAAGGAGAAAGCTAGGTCAAAAAAGACAAATTAATATTTTCATGTTAAAATTTCCCACCTTGTGTGATATAGATCAAGAGGCATTATACTTTTCTTTACATTTAGCTTGAGAAGTTTTGGGGAGGTGATATTTGGGGGCACTTTGATGAAGAAAGGAAAATATATCTGGTAGGAAGAGGGGAGACATTCCAGGAAAAAAGATTAGATTTGAAGGTATGTTCAATACACTTGGAGTTGCCAGATAATCACTTGGAAAGGAAGTGAATATTTATGTACAATATCTCTATTTCCAACTGGAATACCAAGGTGGGTAAGAGAATGAAGATTTCTTTGATCAAGAAAGATCAATCTTTCTTCAAAGAAAGACAAAAGATAATTTTTTTGCTAATAATTGAGATTACTAATATGTGTAATGCTAACTCCTAGGACCAAGATGAAATTCAGCAGTTTACCAAAATAGAACTATTGTTTGAAGACTTAAGTTATAGCTCAATCATTCTTATTGATGATTAGGAACTTAATCTCCAGAGTAATCTTCTGATATATATATCAATAGCAATTTGTTAAATACAAATTATAAAGGATTTCAGACACTGTAGTTACTGATTCAGCACGCATTTTTAAAAGCCTGTATACAATAAATGCTTAGTAGCAATTGTATAAAATAAAAAGTATACATTACCTTTCAGGGCACAGGTTTAAAATTTATTATTTCATTGACTTATAATGTATTTAATTGTTTTCACTCCAGTTGTGCTAATGTATTCTCCAAGCATAGACAAGATTACTTAAAATGCTAAATCATCTTTCCATGTGCACTTAATTAGTGTGATTTGTAGAAATTGCACAAGTGAATGTGATGTACTTTTAAGTAAAGCAATCTCTCAGAGGGAAAGAGGCATGACAACATGCAATTGAGAATAATTGGAATATCAATTTGTGTTGTTATAGTAATGATGCTGTAAGTATAAGATGAGGACATAAACATTAGAAGCAGAGTGTAAAAAGAGCATATATGGCCTGTCCCACTAATAAATCACTCAGAGGAGTTTTTAGTTTGGCATTTGAAAATGGCATACAAATTCTCCCCTCAAGCTTCTTTCAAAATTAAGTGTACTTTGAGAAAATAAACTGTATCTAGAATTTAAAATTCTACAGTCCACAATTTATTTAAATATATTGCTATAGAAACTGCCATCATCACAGCTTCTTGGCCTTTTGGTTAAGATCAAGTGTAGAAACTGCCGTCATAGAAACCTTTGTTTCTTTAAAAAGAAAGGGAAGTAATTCAACAAAATTTCACTCATCCTTACATAGTTTACTAATTTTGGATTGATAATAAATTTCCTAGCCACACTGAGTAATTCAATAAATATGAGATTGGACACAGTGGCTTTCATCTGTAGCTCCAACTAGTTGGGCATCTTGAGCCTAGTTCAGGTCCAGCCTGGACAACATAACAAGACCTTGTCTCTGAAAACAAAAAAACAATCCCCCTACCAACCTTCCCCCACAAAGGTGCAAATACTTTGGGGAGAGGGATTAGAAAAAGGGATAACCTTAAAAAATGTCTTCAGAGAGGTAAGGAGTTCCAATCACAGTTTTAAATGATGAGAGATTTGTCAAGTAGACAGTAATAAAATAAAATTGACCAAAAAATAAAATAAAATAAAATAAGCAAATACTGAGCCTTTCCTATTAGAGCCTATTGTAAATGCTGTTTATGTATTAACTACTTTAATCTTCAGGGTTCTTTCTATGAGTTAAGAAATATAATTCCATTTGACAGATAAGACAACTAGGACACCTAACTAAGTCTGAGCTGGTACAGAGAAACTAAGAGTCACTGACAGAAAGTCTGATTCTGAGCCTCTATTAGAGGTAGGCTGTAGTCCCTCCCTGCCTTTAGCTCACCTTGTGGAGAATGGTTAGATTAATTAAAGCTCCTCAGTTCTACCTCACTCTACCATGCTCCATTCATCAATTCATCTATAACCAGCAATACTTAACAATGTCTTTTCTTTTAGTATATCACATATAGATAAACTGAACCTTCTTTGGGACTATAGGAAGAAAGCATTTTTCTCCTAAAAACTAACCCTAACCCTTTTCTTTTTAAAATGCTCGTATAAATCAAAAATAGTTGTTGTTGACGCAGAGAATAGATCCTCTCTTTCCTTCCATTGCCTCAGCAATCTTCACCTTCCCTGAGAGGATGGAGGCAGCTAGTTGAAGAAAGTACCTCTGTACTAGCAAATGTGGGGAAACACAGCAAATGTGTAAAATTTAAAATAAAAGCAGGAAATAAAGAAGATGCATTTGACCTCAAACAACATGGGTTAAAACTGCGTTTGCAGATTTTTTCCAATCAAATGCAGTGTGTCTTAGGATGTAAAACTTGCCTGTATTGAGGGACATCATAGATGCAAGTTCTGCCAGGCCTACTGCAGGACTGGGGTATGCGGATTTGGACATGGGGGTATATGCACGGAGGGGGTGTTTCCTGGAATCAATAACTCATGTATACTGAGGCCCAACAGTAGAAAAAAGGTAAGGGTGATGAGCAAAAAGCATATAGGAAAAAAGACTTTAGGAAGGTGATGAGAGAAAACCTCTGGGAGGGTGGTCTTTGTACCTTGACTCAAGAGTTGAGGTTGAGCAATCCAGGGGAATAGCTGCAGGAAAAACTTAGCAGTCCAGGAACAAGTGTGAAGGCTTTAGTGGCTCCAACGAACTAAAAGAGGACTCTGAGCCAAGGAGAGACGATGTGAAAAGTTACAAAGAAAGCATCAGGCAGGACCTTTCAGACCATGGTAAGGAATTTGAATTTTGCCATTTGTGAAGGAAATGGAAGCCAGTGAAAACATTTAATGAGAAAAGAGGCATGATCTCATTCATATTTTTTAAAATGAGACCCTTTGAAGAATGGATTCTAAAAAGGGTTTGTGACATCCAAGTGGAGATGTTTAAAGGGCACTTGGAGTTTAGGTGAGTGGTCTGTGCTAGAGACCCAGAGGGAGTCCCGTCAGCGGTTAAGATTACCCAGGAATACAGTCTAGACCTGGCGTCCTCAAACTTTTTAAACAGGGGGCCAATTTACTGTTCCTCAGACCGTTGGAGGGCTGGACTATAATTAAAAAAAAAAAACCTATAAACAAATTCCTATGCATACTGCACATATCTTATTTTGAAGTAAAAAACAAAATGGGAACAAATACAATTCACACCAATGCATGTGGCCTGCAGGCTGTAGTTTGAGGTCCCCTGGTCTAGACAGAGAAAAGAAGAGGATCCAGGACTAATTCCTGAAGCTTTCCAAATTCAAGAGCTTTAATAGAGGAAGAGTTCCTAGTGAGCAGCAATTCTCAACCTGTGGGTAGCAACCCCTTTGCTCCATTTGAAACAACACGGCAATTAGGAAGGTTGAGAACCACTGCTAGTGAGGGTCAAAACAAAACTTAGTCTCTCTCTGGCCAGCCAAGACTTAGTTGTCAGGAAGCACGAAGGGCTGATGCTCCTGCCTCTGACCTTTCATGCTCACCTAATCTACTATCATTAAATGTGACTTTGTCAACATGAGATTTTAATTTGAGCTAGTTTTTTTGTCTTGTAAAACACTGAGCAAATGTGGACTGGATTGGATTAATGGTATTAGTGAGCATCTTTTGGGGAGTACAAATCAGTACATAAGAGGCAGGGCTACATGATATACAAAATGCTTTTTTAAATATCAGAATCTTGAAAATCTCGATGATTCTGACATTAAACATATCTATTACATCAGGCTGAAATTAATAAGAGTGATAGTCATTCTTGACAGTATGTAATATTTTGTATCTCAGCAAAAGATAGAAACTATTCACAATATAACCACAGCCTTTTTAGAAAGATGCTATGTCTGGTTGTCCAATTATCCTAGTCAACCCAAACTTTGACAGTTTTCCCCTCAAGCTAAGTTTTATTACTCTTTCAAAAAGTTTATTGTTTTAAAGTTAGATTTAATGTGGGATATGCTGTATCAAAGAAAACACAAGAACCCAAGGAGAGAAAGTAGTTTCATTTGGTGGGTAAATAACAGCATAGATAAAGCACTATATTATCCTGTCCCAATTTTTTTAGTTTCTATATCAAATTAAGCTGGATAAAAAGTTCCAAATTTTCTGGAGGCGAATGTTTTTGTTTTCATAAGCAGCAGTTTTGACTTAATAAAAAACAATCCTGTGGCAAATGCCCAGATTTTATATTAGCACATGTAATTTTCCAGAAAAAATGTCAAGTTCTATTGCTGACCCGTTAATATGGAATAATTAGATGCAGTGTCAGAGTTCTATCAAGAACATCTGAAATGAATGCCTAGAAAAGTGGGTACTTCAGTGGTAACATTAATATTTTGTTTTGGGAGGGACTGATTTTTGCTACAGCTGCACATTTCTCTGGGCTTGAATGAATCAGATAGAATTTCAGGCTGAGTGATGAAGTACAAACACTTATATTCAGATTCTTTGTTATTTTACACATGTATACATGGCTGTCAAGGGAGTTTCTGGTTCCTCGTGATATTCATTAGTTTTGGGGGTCTCTTAAATCACCCAGTTGTAGCATGCAGTAATATATGTGTACATCCATTTCCAACACCTCTGGTCATCCTACATTGCCCATGGGTCACATTTGTCAAAGTTAGCCTGTGAGAAATTTGGACCTGGAGTCTTGTCTTCTTCGGTGCTAAATCAATTGCCATATTGTTTTTTTTTTTAGTACCTGATTACATTTGAATTTTATACTGGAAGACTCTCCTTTCACTGTGAAATTTTCTAAGACTAGATTCTATATGTAAAACAACCAATGGTATTTACCCATTTAAATCATGAGCTTGCAAACAATGACTACTTTCATTATAAATTGAGCTTGTATATTTGTAGCTTCAACAGCCATAATTTAAAATTTAATGTATACTCACAACTCAGAATTAATCTTCTTTTTTCATCACAGTCACAGATGGAAAAGTTGATTTCCCACTTTTTTAACCTATCTGCATATGGACTACTCTGCCTCTTTTCTTTTTCCCCTGTGAACATCCTTACAGTTACCCTATCTTCCACATGAATTACTGCAGTATTTGATACTTGACTTTTGGTGACCATGTGCAATGTGCCCAGCACTGTGCTAGACCTGGGGATAGAACTGTAAACAGGTAAACTGATTTCCTCTCGGTGTGGAGATTGTGATCTCCTAGGGGAAACAGATGACCAATTATATTCTAGGATAGAAAGTGTTATAATAGTGGAAATGAGATTCATATATGATTAAGGTCTATGAACATAGGTGCTAACTTCTTCCAAAGGCAGGAGTAGAGTGCAGCCTTACCATTCTTTTATGACTCACTTAAATGATAGTGTTGACATCTAACTGCAAAGTTTCTTATTTGGGACACAGAGAGGTGAGCTTTCACCATTTTCTAACTTCATAAATATACAAATCACAAATGGGATATCAGAATTTTATAGAATAACAAATAATGTTTCTTCCTTTGATTTTTATAAATTATCTCTTGGAATGCAATGACTGGATTCTATATTATTTATATTACTGTGTTCTAAGAACAAAGGTCAATTGTTCAATCCCATGACTTCCAAAGTTAAGCAAGAGATATAATATGGCAAATGCTCAGAAATCTTAATTTGCAAACAGAATGTGCCAAGAGTCTTTTTTGCTTCCTCTCATATCTCTGGCCCCTTGCTGTATGAACCTACACTGGCTTCCTATCTTTTGCTCAAGAGCCAAGTTGTTTCCAACTTCAAGTCTTCACATGTCTGTCCAGAACATCCTTCTTTTCACCTCTTTTCCTCTCTTTCTCTTCTTTCAGGTGTGTCATCTTCTCAAATCTAAAAGCAGTTTCTTTTTTAATTTCTGTTTTAGCAACCTGGTAGTTTCTTTTACGGAAGTCTTCATAAGTTTTAGTTATTCTATTTACTCACTTATTTAATTTTTAAATTTCATTCCCATTTGGACTATAGGGCCCAATAAGGGTGATCATGTTGTTTGTTAGCCACAGGATACCCAGTGCCTAGTGCAAAGCCTGGCAAAAGGTCCCAACTGATCAAAATTTATTAAATGAATGCTTCCTATTTTTCAATTTTAAGAGAATTGTTATTTTTATGTGTCCATGTCTTATTCCGCAATTACTCTGAAATATTTTTAAGGAAAGAGACAGCATCTTAGACATTTTGCATCTTAGTAAATATTCATGGAATGAATTGGTTTACTTATGCATTTATTCATTCATTTGTTTTTCAGAACTGGAGTTATTCATTTGCTTTTTTAAATCTGTATTTCATGACAATGTTGGTTGACATTTTGGGGGAGCCCTTTAAAAGTTAATTTAACTGACATTGAAAGATCTAGGTGTTTTAGAGTTTGAAGCTCCTATCATTTGGACAGACATTTTGACAGAAAAAAAGTAACATACTAATTAGGTACTGGTCCTTGGGCATAGACCTGTGTACATGAATGAAAAAGTTAGCAACCATGTTCACAGACCTTAATCATATGTAAATCATATGAATCTTATATGAATCTAAAACTCAAACTTTGGCTAGTTTTGCTACAAGTCAGCCTCTTTTCACTGGACAGAAATCTTGACTGCGGAATGTGGCTTCTCACACTATGTCCAGCATTTGCAAGATGTGCATCTGAGCCACATTCATCTCACAGACTATTCTGTCTGCCCTAGATGCAGTCCTACCCCTGCTGCTCACTCCCATCATTCCTGTTTACTGCAGTTCAACTAAAAGCCAAGTGCGTATCAGTATGAGAAGCCAACCTCCCCATGACAGCTGTTAATACACTGATACTAATCCCCTGATGTCAGTAGTTCTCTTGGCATTGCTCTAGCTTCATGCTGGCCTGAAAACCTCATTCTTCCCCTCTTCTAGAAATTTTGCTTAAGTCACAAGTTTGCTTCCTTTTCCTCCCTTAATTGTCTCTTTAAATCAGAAATTGGCATCTATTTTCTTGATACCCAGTAATTTTTTTTTCTGTTTATTTTTTCTCCCAGAACTTAGATTTTTGAAGAATGGAGATGAGGCAAATGAGTTGCATCCATTACACTGTCCATTTGCCATTTTTATTTCCTAGCTACTCTATTTTCAATACTTGAAGGCAGTTATGATAAAGCCATAAAGTTAAGGAAAAAATGGGAATATACTAAACATGTCACTAAGAATTAGAAGTTCTCAAATAAAATTTCCTTGTAGCAGCAGAAGGGTAGCCTTCTGCCCCACTGCCCATATTTTAGGACAGTGAATTATTGGCTTTCGCAGTGAGCTGGAATTCAGCGGGTCGAGAGACGATCGGCCAGCTGTGAAGCAATGTTTAGGTTAAAAGATCCGTCTCAGAGATTGGGAATGCTGAAACATGGGTAAAGAAAATAAATGTCTTGAGGGACATTGGCTTATTGAGAGCATATTTATCCCATATGAACACCTTGCTTGCCTGGAGAAATCCAGGTATTTAACCTCTGAGGTGGCAAGTAAAGTAGAGAGAAATGGAAGTGATGACAGCAGAAGAGAGACAGCTGGCATGCTTAAAGGGTTGAGATTTCTTTTCTTTTTTTTTTTTTGAAAGGAGTCCCCACTCCCTGGGCTCTATTACTGTATTCAACATTTGGTCACTACCTACTGAGTACAAGGTACTTTGCTTAACAATTGGAATATAGCAATGAATAGGACAGAGCCCCTGACTTTAAGAACATACAGCACCATTGGAAATAAACACACTTAAAACACACTATGCCATACATTGTTCCCACAAAGGAAGGAGTAACTTTGGTTGAGGATAAGGGAAACCATCACGAAAGAGAAGCACCTGACCTGCAAGTGGCAGATGCTGTTCACTGCTGACTTGGGTGATCCTACTGGTGACCCTCTGGGAGATACCTTAGAAATGAGCCACTAGTGAGTAAACTAGGATGTTCACCCAGCACCTCCTGTTTTAATTGGTTGAGCATTGCCCCTGATAAAGCAAGCTCCCATGGGCCTCAGCAGACTGAAACAGGAAGCCATAGTTGGCGTTATTAAACACTTTTTGAGTGAATTAATGAAAACTATTTCTTCCTTCTCCTACTCCATAATTATCCCATACATAAACTCTGCATTCTCTGACTCTGCTTTGTCTCCAAGGAAGAAAATTATTACCAGAACAAAGTCTAGACTTTCCTAGACATCTATTTATAGTATGTATAATTCCTCCCAAATTTTAGAAAGATAAGCAAAGGCCTTTCCCTAGACATCTATTTAAAATATGTATAATTCCTCCCAAATTTTAGGAAGCAAAGTCCTCCCTTTAGGAAGATAAGCAAACCATTCCAGGTGAGCTGGTCCACAGGTTCTAGTGTAAAGTAGGTTCTTAGCAGTAGCACTATGCCCCTCAGTAGTGAGATACCCCTGTTCCATAGGTCCAGGCTTTTTCTTGGTGATGGACAATAATGGGGGATGGAGTCCTAGTACTTAAATCTCAGGACCCTTTGTTTTACCCACTGTCATCCTCTTCTTCCCACTGGCTTTTCCTAAGAACCTCCTTTACCCTCTGTAGGCTTTCTCCCACAAATATTCAAGTTTATTCCTCTTCTAGAAATAACGGTCCTCACTGGGCATAAAACTAAAGGAGCCTTAAAACTTTAGGAGGCTGAAGTAGGTGGATTGCCTGAACTGGTAGTTCAAGACCTGCCTGAGAAAGAGTAAGACACTGTCTCTGCTAAAAATAGCAAAATTAGCTGGGCTTTGTGGCAGGCGCCTCTAGTCCCAGCTATTCAGGAGGCTTGAGCCCAGGAGTTTGAGGTTGCTGTGAACTATGACCATGCCGTGGCACTCTACTCCAGGGCAATAGAGTGAGATTCTGTCTCAAAAATACAAATATAAATAATACATATTTATAAATACATATATAAATAATGTCCTCAAAAGATAGTAGGTTTAGCATCCCAGCCCCTTGCAAGCTAAAACTTTGTACACTCTACTTACAGACTCCAGAAAGTCTAGTTCTTAAAAAAATGGTGACATTCACTTACCCTCAGGAGACTTTTCATATACTGATCCAAATGCATACTTGGTTTCTACAGTACAAGGGGTGAAAGCCAATTACTCTGAGACCTCTACTATGCTAGCTAGCATGGTAGGAGAAGACAGGATTGGCTGGATCTGGGAAAATTAACTGAACAGCTAGGTCTAAAAAGCACAAAGTCCAAAAGTCATGATTAACTCCACTGTGGTCCAGCCGTTTTGTCCTATGTTACAACTGTAGAAATGCAATGGAGGTGGGGTTCCAGGAAACAATATTTAAACTCATGAAAATGTTTATATCTATACATGTAAATGTGTCAAATACATTTTTTGAGAGAACAGATGAACACTTGATGAGCCGTCATCTGCCGTCCACATCCAACCAGGTCAGAAAGCTCTGTTCTTTCCTCTGCTATATGCCCCTCTTTTAGTCAGTAAGTTCAGCCTTGTTATTTTGGTTTTTAGGAGGTCCAGAGATAGGTGAGTCCAAGGTTATTAATTCAGCAGCTTTAAGTTCATACTTAAAACTATCACTGAGAAGAGAAATGGAATAATTGTGACTGGTTTGCACTAATTCACATTCACTCTCAGGGCTAGAGAGTGGTTATGTTGTATATAATATTCTTTATCATTCTTTATATTTGCATCTGTATTTCAAAGACACATTCTATGTATACTTTAAAGGCATATTTATTGCTAATTCAAGTGTCTAGCAGGGCCAGTCAGGGAATGTAAAGGCCTTCCATTTGGGTTCTGGCACTTGAGACTCATGTCTCCTCCAAAGAGGGCAGCTGCTACCCAGCCCTCGTTATCTGTTGCCAAGCACAAACTCAGAACTTGTGTTGCCAGAGAAATAATAATCTGGATTTTTTTTTTAACGTGAAAAGTCCAGATTTTTAAAAGCTGACAACTAATTCAAATTAGCTCAACACAGCAAAATGAAACACTATAAGGATCTAAACAAACAGGCAAGGCGGGTGCACCAAATGCAGCCCACAGGTCACCAGCCTGCCCCTTCTGCTGTGGGATCTTCCAACATAGTATCTTTGTGTGGAATATCTCAGTAAAATATTATATAAAATCTTGATAAGATACTAATTAAAAGATTTAGTAAAATATTAATATCATCTTTTATTATACAGAATGTTATTCAAGTGGGGAAGGTGAAAATATTCCAGGGCTCTGAAGAAAAACTGTACTAACCAAATTCCCTGGAGTTCCTGTGGAGAAGAGCTTTGGCTGTGCTAAGGGGCAGACTTAGCTTCTTGTATACTTTACAGTCTGCAAATCCTTCCCTGTGAGAATCTCAAAAAAGAAGCCAGACTTTTCCATTGACTCCAAGGCTATGTCAGCAAATGCCAGACTCAGCAGGCCCTTTCTATTGTATGTTAAAGTTCCAAACAGCTGAAAATAGTTTGTGCCAAGATCTCTACAAGTGTGACAAACACAGAACATTCTACATGCCCCAGGAGGCCAATTAAAGCTAGGAGACCACAGATGACAATCTCTGAATACAGTCACTACACCTCTCAGGGCTGATGGCCATGATGTATTTTTCTGTTCTCTTATCGGAAATGAAGCTTTGGACTCAAGATTATTTATTTTTGGATTTTGGCTTAATTTTTAGCAGAAGTATTTTGGAACTTTTTCTCCTAAAAAGAAACCATTAGTTGGATGTTGAGTTCATACATTTTCTTAACATCATCTCATGTGAGTGACTTACATAGCTCTTCCTTATAGGTTACCCAGTTCATCAAAATTTGGGGTAAACATATTCTTTGAACAAAACCTGAAGTTGCTAAAACATCTTCAAAAGTGCTGAAAAGTCCTTATGTTATGTTAGAAGTCATTTGTGAAGCCTTTTATTGAATAAATTAATTTACAAACTTAAATGTTCAGACCAGAAAATTACTCTCTCTTAAAGGGAGTTGATTTCATTTCTCTATTAATTGACATATCTCAAATATTTTAAAATTCTTTATCATTCCTTTGTCTTTGGACATAACAAGTTATTATGTACAATAATACTGCGTATTGTAATATTACTAGCTAAATGGGATTGGAACAGCCAACAGGAGATAAGATGAACAATGATCATATGATGCTCTCATGAATATTTGGGTAACTACTGGCTACACCTTAGAAACAATTGGCATAAAAAGATGCTTACAACAAATTGGAAGCCTTCTGGTGTGTGTTAACCAAGGACAACAGTGGGTGAAGAAGAAAGAAAGGTGCTGATGGCAAAATTTTGCCTACTTGAAAACAAAATAAAAATAAAATATACACAAAAACCTAAGGATGAACCTAAGAAATGATTTTTACTCCGCAGTTGACATTTTCACGTTTGACTGTTATTCACAATATAAATAAATCAAATTCTTTGAATTTTTAAACTAAAGCACCAAATCTTCAAATGAAATAATTGCATTATTTTTAGATGGGCATGGTTTCCTGTCCAGTTGTTTTACATATGATTTCTACTTACATTTTTATACATTTGACATTTACTGCCAAATAAGTCTCTTGAAGATCTGCTGTATGCTGAACTTAAAAAATGAAAACATTGGAAGATATTGTGCATGATATTACTATATACAGAGGATGCCAAAAAAAAGTGTACATATTTTAAGAAAAGAAAAAAATACATTAAATTTGTAATGCTCAAGTTATGTTTGACTTCTGCAATTATAAGAGGTGCTCAAATGTGACTTATATTCATCTTTTGTTATTGGTATGTATTGAGTATCACAATTTTAACATAGATTTTTTTCTTTCTTAAAATGTATATGCATTTTTTGGCACTCTCTGTATATAGTTTATTCTAGGCAGGGTTTTTTTCCAATCTGTTTTTTAAAAACTATTTAAATAAACAAGCAAATCTATCTTTATATTGACATATTGTAGATAAACATATAGAATATAGTTGGGAATGAAAACATTTACTTGGATAATTCAGGGAAAATGAACAACCCCCTCACCTAAAAGGGCCTACCTACACACTCTAAAAATTTTTTATGTGACTGCATAGACCTGTTCTTTATTTTACTGTTTCAAAGCCAACAACAAATGATGACTACTGGGCTTCTTTTGCTACATATTAAAATAACAAAAACTAACCACCCAGTAATAATTCACTCTGTGCTTTCAGTCAAACTTGATCATAAGAGAACCTTGGAATGAAACACTCAGCCACCCTCTTATTAGCCTTGCCAATGCCATTCCACTCTTCTGCCTCAACACCACAACTTTGTGTGGATAGTAATCCTTCAACCACAGGCACAGGGGATAAATTCTCACTAGTCTCTCTACATTATAAGAATCTTATTCTTTATTAGCCTACAGGTAAGCATGCAGCCCAGTCCAGGAAAATGAGAGAGGAGAATTTCCTTGGAAAAAGAAAGTCTCTTTCCTGCCTGCCCCTTTCCTTCCTACTTTGAGTACTTTTAGGTAATGCTGTAGCCATCTTGTGATGGTGGCTATGGGTGAGAGACACAGAAAGCAAAAGAATTTCAAGAACACAGACACACACTCTGATGCTGAGCCACAGAAGAAGCTGCCTCTCTCCAGTTTTCTGTGAGAAAACAAGCTTCTATGTCTTTAGCTCACTCTTAGCCTAAAACTTACAGCTAAAAACATTTAATGAATACATTCAGGATGAAACATTATGCTGAAAAGGAATCCAGAAACAATAAGTACCAAATGTTGATTTAATTATTACAAAGTGTGCATTATCATTAACTTCATTTATCAATAAGCATACTGAGGTCTAGAAGGATCAGCATTGTTGCTGATGGGCTGCTGTGGTCACCCAGGTTTTGGGCTCCATTGTTACATAATTTTTTGGCATGGTATGTTTGGCAGAACAGGCCTTCCGTATATGCAAGAGCACTAAATTTTAGAAAAGCATAGATACCTTTACACATCCAATGTGTAAGCAAAAGAGTTATTAATTTAACATAAAATCGTATCATATTATCTCAAATACAATTTAATGGGATAGCTGACAAAATAGGAAAAACACTAGGATTTACTACCACCAGTATTCAATCAATAGATTGTCATCTTTTTTATAAATAGAAACCAGAAAGTAGGAAAAGTTGGCTTTTTCAACATCAACCATATAAATAGCAATCACTGACAATGTGTGCGTGGGGGGAGGATTATCACATACTTCAGAAGTGAAATTAGTACCAAAACTGATTTCCTGTGTGCTTCCATTGGGCCATAATAAGTAACCAAATGTTAAAGACATGACACAGAGTCACATATTGAGCACTTATTCATGCATAGACTTTTGAATGCATAAGCCAATATATTTATATCATGAATGTTTAATTGATAAACTGTAGTTTTCTCTTCTCTGAAATGGTTCAATTTCTAAGTACAATTTCTTCTGGCTTTCTGCAGAGCATCTGCTTTTAAATGGCATTAATTAAATGTCTGCCTCATTTGTATTTAGACTCCGTATTTCCATCAGTACTTTGATAATAAGATAATATTTTTACAGGCTGGCTTTGATTTCACTTTGGCTTAAAGAGTTCCTCGTTATAGAACTGGGCTTATTAAAATAATTAGTTTTCTTTCATTAAACTATAATAGAAAAAAGACAGATGGAGAGAACCAAAATGGAAGGGAATATGAAATATCTCATAAAAATATTGATAAAACCATCATGCTGGAGGGCACCTTTTTTTTTTTTTTTTTTTTTTTTTTTTTTAGAGACAGAGTCTCACTTTATTGCCCTCAGTAGAGTGCTGTGGCATCACACAGCTCACAGCAACCTCCAACACCTGGGTTTAGGCGATTCTCTTGCCTCAGCCTCTTGAGTAGCTGGGACTACAGGTGCCCACCACAACGCCTGGCTATTTTTCTGTTTTGCAGATCAGCCGAGGCTGGGTTTGAACCCACCACCTTTGGTATATGGGGCCGGCGCCCTGCTCGATGAGCCACAGGCACTGCCCGGCAATCTCTTTTAAGATGCACTTTAATTTTTGGCAAATTTAAAAATGCCCTGGTCCTAGATTACCAAAATCATACTCGCTGATATTTTGAAATGGCAAAACTTAATAATACTAGATTAATAGTAGGTTTTTTTAATTGATTTATCTATTTAGAAGGGGTATAGGGAAAATTTAAAGTAGGTCAGATTTGTCCCTTCTCCCTACTAAGGGTTGGAATTGTTTGGAGTATGGTGGAAAAACCTATAAGCACTGTGGTTCTTTGGGTAACTTCTTTAGCATATCTAAATCTACTTTTCTCATTAAAAATAAAAAGGGGTTCCATAGCCTCAGAATTTTCATGACAATTGTGTGAGCTAATGCTTGTGAAACAATTCTATAAAACATTAAAGACGCTAAACTTTTTTTATTCATTCCCCCTATGCAATCAAAATTTATTCATTATGTTTCATTGTTTAGGGAACCATTTATGGCTAGCTATCATCTATCATAGCTATTTATGCTTTAAATTATTTTAACTAAAGGAAAGAAGAACTAATGATGTTAATCCTGAGGAGCCTAAATTTGCCAGCCTTCTATAGTAAGCAAACAAATATGCATAGCCCTTGTTCTGGGAAATTTAGATTCCTTCACAGTTTCCCAGGTGGTGAAATTCTTAGCATGGTGGGGGCCTGGGAGAGGCTTCATGATCCAGTCATCTCCCCCTTCCAGTGCCAATCCCCATTCGCTGCCTTGCCTCTGTGACCTTTCTTTGTCTGTATCCTTAACCCCTGTGAATTTCCCAAAGCACCACTAACAAAAGACTGTTGGGTGAGTAGCCAACTTTTTATTAAACAAAACATTTGGGGAGGGAAATATGCCCAACATAGGAGGAGAAAAAGTAAAATTAATCATTAGAAGATTATTTAAACTAAGCTGTCTATTCATCTTTGGGTATTTCTCACTGCGTTTTCTTCTACTACATTCTTCCTTTACTCGTTGAAGATCTCCAAATCCCCCATTTATACTCCCCTGCCCAGTCAGTGAAATTTCTCATCAATATATTATGCAGAACAATTTTTCAGTTTTACTCTGTTCAATTTTCTCTTTCAAGACCATTCCTAAGGATCTTGCCATCACTTAAAAATATTGATATGTCTAGTAAGTTATTTTATTTAATATCAAAACAGGACAGAGAACTAAGCAGAAGCATTGAAATTGGAGTAAAATATCTTGAAGCACTATGCCAATTGCTTTCATGAATTATTTCATTTAACCCTCAAATAACTCTTTAAGATGGGTATTTTATTACTCTAATTCTATAGACAAGAAATCTGAGACCAATTTTGTATTTACTCACTTGTTTCTCTTCTTTTAGTATTGTTAAAGAGAAAAGGATTTCATATAAACTGATTTCAATAATATTCTGATCCAAAAGAAGTGAACTGAGATCCTGTCCAATCAAAACCAGAAATAATCAGTCCCACTGAAAGAAAACAGTTGGAACAAAGTTGTATTTGTGTTTAGTTTTCTCTCCCGTTCCCTGCTTTCATACTATGATTAACCTTATACCACAACCCCTGATTATATACTTGATTTTATCACTCACTCTGCTTTTAATACTTATTCACAATAGTCTTTATTCATTTATTATTATCACAGCTTTGGAGGAAATTCATTTCTCTACTTTTATACCTATTGGGAATTCATAAGCCCTTGTCAAACATGCACAACTAGTTAATAATAGTCCCAACATTATTGCTTCTTGAATGGCTTCTTGACATTCTCATATGATTTGAGTTTTTATTTATTATTTTTAAATATTTGGGAAAATTCAACACAATTTTGTGGCATAAGGACAAAGAATTTGGAATGGTATGTTCTGATCTTGTTACCCTTCTCAAATTCCTAAGAGATCTTGGGCAATTTAAAAACATATCTTTCATTCTCTAAAACTTTATTTTAAATTGAGGGTAATGCCTAGCTCATATGGGTAGAGAATCCATTAAGAAAGAGATGATTTTGAAGAGATTTTTTTTACATGATTTTAAGAGATTTTGCAATATATAAAATCTCAAAGACATTTTATGAGAGTACATGTTCTAAATATGAATTACTATATGTAAGTGGTCATAATTGAGCTTAAGAGGACTTAATTTATAATTCAAGTAATGTTAGTCATAAGAAAAAATGTTTAATCAAAAGAAGGAAATAGTTTTTATTTTTATCAGTTATTCAGACATAAAGAAGTGATTGTTTTAAAACAATTATGATGAAAAGATTATTATGAAAAATAATACTTATAGAATAATGTTTGTCTACATTCATATCTCTAAAAAACACAGGGCTGTGGTGCTACTTTTATTTTTTTCAGTATTAGTCATTATTTACTAACTTCTTACTGGGCCTAACCATGTGGTTCTCTTTCCTCTATCCCATCATACATACACTCGTTTCCTTTATCCTTCTATTACACTTAAAGGATAATTTTAATTAGATTATTGCTCAGTGTTCATATCAGTGTAAGTTTTTTGTTTTTTTTTGTTGAGACGGGGCCTCAAGCTGTCACCCTGGGTAGAGTGTCTACTGTGGCATCACAGCTCACAGCAACCTCCAACTCCTGGGCTCAAGCGATTCTCCTGCCTCCGCCTCCCAAGTAGCTGGGACTACAGGCACCCGTCACAACGCCTGGCTATTTTTTTGGTTGCAGCCGTCATTGTTGTTTGGCAGGCCCCGGGCTGGATTTAAACCCGCCAGCTCAGGTGTATGTGGCTGGTGCCTTAGCCGCTTGAGCCACAGGCGCTGAGCCTTGGCGTAAGTTTTTGAAGGCTCTTCAAAGCTGAACCATTGAAACAATTATGATTACTTTGCCTTCACTATTAAGCTTAACATTTTCCCTGGAGTTAATAATTACCACATCTTTTCTTCACTTAAATTTCTTAATATACTTATCATGAATTCAAATTCAATCCTTGAGCTCTCTCTTATTTGCCTGAACCTCCCTTTAAAAGTCTAGATAAATCAGATGCTATTACTTTCAACTTCTTGGAAAAATTACTCCTTCTGACCTACTTTGATCTGAAGTGTTTCCACCCTGGGGACTGATTTCATTTGCCTGTCTCTTCTTCCCAAGTCTCTTTTTCCTTCACTTTTCTGGAGTCCTCCAATAACTTTCAGACAAAGATGTATGGGAGAAAACTTTTTGAGACCAGCATGTCTGAAAATGTCTTTATTCCATTTTCACACTATATCATAGTTTATATACTGATAGAATTCTCCTTTTTAACTCATTTTACACCAGAATTTTGCAGGCAGTTCCTCCATTATATATCTTTCAGTGTTTATGTGGAGAACCCCCAATCCTTTCTGATTCCCTCTCTTTTGTTTGCAACCTGTTCTTTTGTCTGTGGAGCTTACTGGATCTTCCCTTTATCTCTAATTTTCCGAATTTCACAAAGATGTGCCTTGATATGGGTCTCTTTTCATTTGTTGTGCTGGGTGCTTTATAAGTGCTTTTTATCTAGGAAAGTAGATGCATTTTCTCCGCTTTCTCTTCTTGAACCCTAAAAAGGCTAAGTGGTGAAATATCCAGGCTCTGGAGTCAGATTGCTTGAGTTTGAAATGTGGATTTTCTACTTAAGAACTGTATAACTTGATTTTTTGTGTGATTCAATTTTCCCACTAGGATAATGGAAATAACAAGAGCACCTACATCCTAGGCTCTTGTGAAGATGCAATGATACAGTATATGTAAAGCCTGACTGGCACATAGTGCCATATAATTGATGTTGATTTCCTGAACGCTTGATCTAAAGTTCATATTTTTTCTGCCATACTTGCCAACTCTTTATCTTTTTGCTCTGCTCTCTAAGAGATTTTCTCAACTGTATCTTCCAACATATCTACTATTTTTTTAACCTTCTTTCATTTTTTAATTTCCAGGCTTCTTGCTTATCTCAGGTTTGTACTATAATCACACCCCCAGATTGAAAGATCTGAGCAGGAGGGATAATTATCTACTATAGATATCATAGTGGGATAGCTTGGCTAGATGTTTTGTCCATTGAGTTCCCAATTTCAGAATGTTTGCATATATTCTTTGGAAGAAAAAGCCTAGCTTCCAGGGTTCTGGGAACCAACTAGGCAAAAAAAACTAATACTTGACAAGTGTCCAGTGTCTGCCAGGGTCTTTGTTGTAGTATCCTCAATAAACCTCCAATCTTCTACTGAAGGTAGAGGAAAATCTGACAGCTGCATAGAAAGGATGGGTAGATCTGGAGATCTAACTGCTCTTTAACCCACCTTTATCCATCTTTATGTCCCCTTCATCCCCACTTTCCACGAGTGCTATTTGCCACTAATTCCTAACATTTTTACAGGATTCTGTAAAATAAACTGAATTAATTCCTTATTGATTCCACTGGCAGCTTGAGTTTTAGCTTTCTCAGTTGTGCTAAATCAGTATCAGTTTTCATCTGTGTACCAGCTCCCAAAATTTTGTGTTCTTTTTCCTCTTCAGTTTTCCCCTAGTATTTTTGGTTTCATATTTTTCCAGAAATCTCTTTTATTTTTTTTAATGAGGTTGGTGGAGAGTATTAAAATTGGTTGTGGATATGTTTAGTTAGCCATTTTTACCTGAAAGATTGGTCTTTGACATTGCCAATCTCTCTAGATCCACTAAAAAAGGACATTTTTTTCAACTCCTCAAAGAAAACTCAAATATTGGGAAATTTGATAGATGTTTGGTTCCATACTGGTGCCATTTACCCAAGTCATTTGGTTGAGTAATTGCTGTGACTCCCCATACTTAGAAGATTAATCCTTAATATCTAAACTCTTTGTACTAAAGAAGATGTGCACCTTGGTAGATGAGAGAAGGAGCAATGTAATTATTGGCTGTCCTTCTCTACTCCTTAGAAACAATTTGCTTTGTTACAAAACAAACCAGAATGTACACTGTGTTTGCAGGAAGTAAAAAAAAAAAAAAATCGATTAAGCATAGGTAGTAGAGAAATGAACAGAGTTCTGGTGACAGTGAGTCTTAACACTAGTTCAGTTCTTTGATTTCATACCTTACCTTTGTATCCTTCCTAGCTATCTGTATCAGTGGATTATCATTTGCTTCCCTCCAAATTAATTGAATTGGATTTATGCCTCCTATTACAGAAACTTGATTAATTCACTAAGGAATCAACAGTTTCCCAGTACTAATAACATGGGAGTGATTTTCATCAACATAACTAGCATGTAATTTTTAAGTTACCTAAGAAATTATACAGACATTTTACTTCTACTTTAATATTTTGCTCCTAGAAAAAAAATAGGCCCTAAATACACAGAATAGTTACTGGGAATATCTAAAGAATAAAAATGAATAAAGATCATTTCTTTTTTTTTTTTATGGGTTTTTTTGTTTGTTTGTGTTTTTTTTTAATTTTTATTAAATCATAATTGTGTACATTGGTGCAATCATGGGGCACAATGTGCTGACTTCATATACAATCTGAAATATTTTCATTGAACTATTTAACATAGCCTTCATGGCCTTCTAATCACTATAT
>CAUYRH010122229.1:0-11566 GCA_963574655.1 Perodicticus potto | reverse complement strand
ATTCTCCTGCCTCTGCCTCCCAAGCAGCTGGGACTACAGGAGCCCGCCACAACGCCCTCCATTTTTTTGGTTGCAGCCGTCACTGTTGTTTGGCGGGCCCGGGCTGGATTCGAACCCTCCAGCTCAGGTGTACGTGGCTGGTGCCTTACCAGATTGATCCACAGGCGCTGAGCCTCAGCTTCCTTTTCTAATAATACTTCTCTGAATTGCCTGTGGCACTTAGGAAATCCATCTTCCCTTTTTATGTAATGATAAAACTGGAGACAAGTGTAAAATTCACTTTGACTTGCAGCTCTGCTCTTCTCTAGCCCACGTTACACTGGTTCTGTGCATCAGTCTGATGTGATGACGGGGAATACTTAGGACTTTACTCACTAGCAACATCAGGTTTTTAGCCTTGGAGGAATAAATTTCCACCTCTCCTTATATGTCCATTTTCTTTAGATGTACTGGCCTGTCTTCAACCAGCATTATTTGGTAGACTAGCTGATTGTCAATTGCATCCATAAATTGATCATATGGGCTATACATGTCTAAAATGTCCATCCTTCTAAAACACTTCAAAGCACATTGGATGTCATCATAAGTTAAGCCTCTTTCTCAGGGGGAAAAAAAAAGGTTTTTAAAGCGCCGAGGTAATTGGATTCCAATTAAGTTACAGTTTTAGTAAAGAAATTGAGAAAGTCCTGTTTAACTTGGCTATCCTTTCCTGGTGATAATTTTTTGAGTTTCAAAAGTGATCTTCTTTCCAAGAAATGAGTCATTTTTTCCACTGGATGGGTGTTTGTCACAACCTACACCTAAATGGAACAAGTCAGATGCACTTAGTTCATCCTTTTCTACAGCTTCTTCCCAGATTATGAAACAGTTTTAGAGGAACAGCATATACATTTTTGTTTTACAGTAACTCTTTTCTGTAAATATAGTCATCCTCAATATATTTCTAAATTAGAGAAGGACATTGTTCTTATCCCACACTTTAAAAAATATGATGTTAGAATACACCAACATTTTAGAATCTTTTCTTTAGACATCTTTTAGAGCTCAAAGAAGGCTATCTCCTTCTACTTCCACAAACCAAAAATCTCATAAGTGCTTCTGCATGCTTTGAGAAAAGCAAAAGTAACCAAAAATTTCATTCTGATAGTGTCACTGTCATAGGTAAGTAAATCATACCTCTTTTTCATAGTGTTATATAAAAGGCGCTTAGCAGGTAAGATTTTTTTTTTAATTTTCTTTGATAAGTTTATGGACTGAGTGAAATTTTTCAAAATTTATATTTTCACCATTTGCCAAATATACAGATAGATAAGCAGAGTCTAGTTTGCATTTGGACAAGATATAAGTGATCTTTCATTTTACATATCCTGTGACTTATCACACTCTTCACAGAAATCAGGAAAAGAACTTAAAACTCCATTAGAGCTATGGAGAACATGCTTTTGTTGTCATGATTCAACACATCGCTGGATATAGTACAGAATACATGCTTGTTGGAATAGCCCACAGAATCAGCTCTATACTATAAAGGGTCAACCCATTTGCTATCAAAATTTCCCCTTTTGTTCCCTCTTGGGCTGCTTCAGTTGCAACCTCTGAATCAGGGCCTGTAACTTCGCTCGGTTTTGGAGAGCACAGGAAACAATATGGTAATGAGAGTTTGTGTGATATGCTTAGGCTAATTCAGTAACTGTTATTTTCAACTGGGCATTAGTGTCATTTTGGAAGATGAAAAACTTAATTGATTGATTGACGATTGATTAGAAATACCGGTCTCCAGCCTGACAGGTGATTCAGCTTCCATGTTGGTGGACGGATCTCTCCCTCGTGGGGCAGGGCTGCTGCACTCAGCCCAGGAGGTACTGCCCATCTGTAAGGACAGCAGAAGAACATCTCTGAGGACAAAGTTAGAGTACGTCACCTTCTCAAACTAGAGCCGGTTTTCAGGGTGACTTTTCTAGACCAAAGCACAGCTGTTCAACTGTGTGGATGGAAAGGTGGGAGGTGATGCTGTAATCATCATAACTGCTTCTGGGCCTGACGTGACTGAGAGGGGAGGGGAGCGTTCTGCACTGTGAGTGATCCCAGGATTTCTCTCACACAATGTCCTCATTGTCTGTGTTAGGCGGGGGCAAAGAGATGCAACTCCTTAGATGCAGCCTGCGTTTGTGGAAGAGAGAGCAAATGGGGTGTGCGGGTTAGATGCACTTTTGCCATCAGTCACCCAGGGGCAGGACGGTGCACCCTTCAGCACCCCAGGAATGAGAAGGTATTCAGTCAGTCAGGAAGGACGAGGTGGAGGTCAGCGAGTTGGAACAGATAGGCTACTAGGCCATTGGATAGCCACCGGCAAGCAAGGCCAGTGGGAGGAGATAAGCAACCCTCTGCATACGGGCTGAGCAACAAAGAGCACACAGGTGAATGGGAAATGTCTTTTATTATTGGATAATTACATTGTTTCTAGCTTGTTACTATTACAAACAGAGAAAAGGAATCAGCAGCTATAAATGAATTTCAATGATTTTTTTAAAGGAAAAAGAAAAATCCATCCAAATTAAGAAAATCAGACCATTAAAATGCCTGGTGCAGAAAGATGCAGAAATGCTGTGAAACATCTCCATGGAGAATACATTACTTAAGAGAAGTCAGTGATTGGGGATGTTCAGCCCTGAGGACATTCGCATGTGCCCAAATTGTTTTTGATGAGTCTATTTTTGCCACAGTGAGATGCTGGTTCTATTGGGCAATGTCGTTTTCCCATGCCTGTCAGAGTGACAGATGCCAGGAAGCTGGCGGAGATGCAGGGTTTGTCAGAGGACAAATATGGGATCCAGAAATAGGCCAGAGCCAGTCAACAGTGATGAAAAGATACACGATGCCCAGCAGAGCTGGCAGAGGGTGGGGACCAGCCTGTGCAGCAGTGTCAGGGGAAGGGTGATCCGCTTTTAGCCAACTCAGCTTTCTCAAGAGCAGCTGAGACCCACAGATCCACTTCCTGCCCTGGTCACTAGGGTGGGCCAGGCTGCAGCTGAGAGGAATCTGTAAGTCCAGCTGCAAGCTGCAGGAAGCAAGGAGCTCAAGTAATTGGGAATACTTTTTGCAATTCCAACCAGTCATTTTAGCTCCATATGACACTGTTATAGTTAACCATGTGGATTGGATTACTGTCACCCAGCCACCGATGCCTGCAAGAGCAAGGACTTTTAGAGATCTGCTTCTAAATGATGTAACTCTCTCAGAAAAGTAACTTCAAGTTTCCCACTCTGTGATTGCATTCATTTCCATGGCAGCAGGATGTGTTTCCAGAATCCCTGGCAGCTACAGCTGTGAACAGAGAGAACTTGGCTCCTGGGGCATGGAGGAGCTGGGTACCAGAGCTCCCAGCCTCCTTCTCATGTCAAGTACCTGGTTTGCCTCAAGCCCAGTCTCAGTTCTAGAGAAGAAAGGTGAGTGAGCACTATTCCTGACTGGCTTTTGAAGTTATCCAAGTTATCCTCAGAAAATGGTGGCTAAATTTTGTCAAATAAAAACAAATCCAAAATTAAATAGAGAGGGACTTTAATTAGAAATACTATTGCAATATGGAGAATGGTCCCATCTCAGAATTCTGTTAGCGTCTCAAAACCAAACAGAAGGCCAGACACGGTGGCTCATACCTCTAATGCCAGCATTTGGGGAGGCTGAGGCAGGAGGATCACTTGAGGCCAGGAGCTCAAGACCAGCCTGAGCAACACAGTAAGACCCTTTCTCTACAAAAAATAAGAAAAAGTAGTTGGGAGTGGCAGCACACACCTATAGTCCTAGCTCCTGTACTCAAAGCCGAGGCAGGAGGATTACTTAAGCGCAGGAGCTGGAGGCTGTAGTGAGCTATGGTGACACCATTGCACTCCAGCCTGGGTGACACAGTGAGATCCTCTCTCAAAAACAAACAAACAAACAAAATCAGACAGGAAAAGATTTTTTTTTTTTTTAAATAGGGAAAGGAGAAGCAAGCAGCAGAGATGAGCAAAATATCTGGAGGGAGAGCTGGACAAGCAAGAGGAAATGATTGGTGGGGTGACCAGGAAAATGCCTGCTGTGGTCAGCTAGTTCCCAGGAGGAGCTGATAAGGGGTCATGTTCCACATTTCTGTATGCTTGGCAGGCTTGGAGGAAAGCAGACTCCAGGGGTCTGTGGGGAAGAGAGAAGCCTGCCTAAAGTTTGGTCAAGACAAAGCAAAGGATAAGCAACAGGCCATGGGTCTGTCTCAACCTCCGGAAGCTACGCTTCTGCTGAGTGTCAGGCGGGGGACTGGTGCGTGCAGAGCCACGGCTGAGCTGCATTTCTCAGCCACTTTCCAATAACCATCCACTCACACCCCCACACAAAGACCCACAGGGCTTCTTTCCTGTGGTGATTTTGATTGCTTTACTCTATATTTTATAGTTTTCTAGGCCACAAACTGTAGCTCCCCTTCTGATGGGTAAATTCGACCTAATTAAACTCAAAGCACACCCAAAGCTGGATATAGGCTCAGCTATATTCCTTTGTTTTGGGACTAGAAAAGCCTAGAGGATGGAAATAAGATTTCTGACTTCCAGACCATGAAAGGAAAAAAAAAGAATACCATAAATAAAACTTGATCTATCTAACAAAGGGGGACAAAAAAGCATAGTTGATAGAAAACTCAAGTGTTAGGAACTGGTCCAAACAGATTATTAAGTATAATAATTTGTGAATAAGTTATTACCAGTTAAAAGAAAGACATTGGGACTGGGTGTTTGAAAACCCAGGTAGGTGAACTGCAAGCATTATCTATTGTTACATGATGAACTACTCCAAAACTTAGTGGTTTAAAACAAAAACGATTTATCATTTCCCATAATCCTCTGGGTTGGTGATTCAGGCAGTTCTTCTGCTGATCTTGCCAGGATCACTCACGTGGCTGCTGTCAGCTGATGGCTCAACTAGGGCTGAGGTGTCCAGAATGTCCCTAACACATCTGGCAGTTGGTCAGGAATATTGGTTGGGGCCCATCAGTTTCCTCCAATGTGGTAGTTGTCCTGTTGTCAAGATGACATTTGGGAACACTCTCACTGGGCCAGCTCATGAACATTGTGACTTTAAAGGACAGAGCCAAATGTTGTACCATAATAAGAACTTTTGTTCTAAGACACTTGGCAATAAGCTATGTGGGTAGTAGAGAAAAATCAAGGCTTGAGATGTATGGAGCCAAAAGGTAGTCTGTGGAAATTCCTCCCTATTAGATAAAGCTGAGTGTTCCTAAGCTGAGTGTTCAGTTCTCATTGAAGTTTAGTCAAAGTCAATGGTCTCTTCTGTCAAGAATAGATTCAATATTGCAAAATGGACAGATACCTTCAAGGGAGGGAGAGCTGAACAAGAAGAGGAAATGATTGGTGGGGTGACAAAGAAAATGGTCTGCAACCTATGCTCAGCAAGGTTATTAATTGTGAAGGTACCTTTTTACATTTTTGAGTGGGAATCACGTGAAGTAGAATTTATAAAAATCCTTATGTTCTCAAGCAATCAAAAAAAAAAATAAAAAATAATCCCTATGTCTATGGGACACAAAACTGCTACTTCAAGACCACTTCAGTAAAGTCTTTTCGAATCTCAACGAACAATGATGCCAAGTAAATTTTGTTCAGACATGCCAAAGAAAAGACTGAATTATTTTTTATTTTCTCTATGGAAAAGGTTACAAAACCATTACCATTAAGAAGAAGCATAGTGGCACTGCCCATAGCTCATGGGTAAGGGCACCGGCCACATACACCAAGGTTGGCGGGTTCGAACTTGGTCTGGGCCAGTTAACCAACAATGACAACTGCGACAACAATAAAAAAATAGCCGGGCATTGTGGCGGTTGCCTGTAGTCCCACCTACTTGGGAAGCTGAGGCAAGAGAATTGCTTAAACCCAGGAGTTTGAGGTTGCTGTGAGCTGTGATGCCACAGCACCAACTTGAGACTCTGTCTCAAAAAAAAAAAAAAAAAAAAGAATAGCGGCTTTGTAATGTCAACTTGTAATGTCAGTTCCTTTTCAGGAATGTTTTCAGGTAGGGCGGCCACAAGAGACATTTCTGAAGGCAATCTGGAGGTTGGAGAAGAGGCAACAGCCATCCAGCTGCTCGCCTGGGGCTCCTGTCCGAGGTGTGCAGCAGCAGTGGGCATGCAACTTCCCATCCTCCTTCAGCTTCTCTGTCTCCTGGGCCAGGTGTGTTTAGCTCTATGCGAAAGGGCACCAGCTTCTCCCACAAGGCACCCATCAGGGTTGAAGACAGTTCTGGTCTGTCTTCATAGGTCCTAGCTCACGTTCTTGAGTTCCAATTTGTCCTTGACGTCCTTCATTTTTTTTTTTGTTTGTTTGTTTCCTTTCTTCCTTCCTTTCTTTCCTCTGTCTCTCTCTGTCTTTTACTATTCTATTTGAAAATCCATATATTTTACAACATAAGTCCTCCATTTTTATATCCAATTTCTTTTCCACCCTGCCTGCCCTATGAACTTCAAGCTCCAGCATCAGATACAAAGGTACGTATTGTAACTATTCCTTACAAGATATGGGTGAACAGTTTTCATTATCATATAGGATCAAAGGACTGATGTAAATCCCTTCAAAGAAAAAGAGAGAGAGAATTATTTCCTTCTAGTGGGGTCTGCTTCTGATCGAACCTCAACTGATACAGAGGCCATCACAGATACAACTAAAAGTTCAGGAGAAATTATTATAAAGGTAATAATAGGTCATGTAGTTTACTGTTAGACTAATTTGCTAATCAAAAAGTGGGAATAAATAAGAGAAAGTCAGAGGATCTGGGAAATAGGGATGACAGTGCAGGGAGGTCCCAAGACGACAATTGTGCAGCAGGCCTGGGGAACAGTCCCCTAGATGGAAGCAGAAGGATGGAGGATTCCCGGAGTGTCTCCAAGAAGGAGAAAGTCACTGTTCATATAACTGACTTTTAAAATATATTGAGAAGAAATAATATACTTCTGGAATAAGTTTTGGGATATAATTGTAGAAACAAAGAAAATAAGCAAATAAAAATAAACCTAAGGTAATGATTAACTCCAGGGAGAACAGAAAGGTTGTACAAGAAAAGAAATAGAAGCATAATTCAGTACATGGACTAGCTGTGAGTAGTGTTTGCATAATTATAATAATGTAAACATTGAACATGGATTTCAGCAAAAATTACAATTTAATCATATTGGAAGGAGAGAGGAAGGAGAGTCTAGAGTGTGTGTCTTTGTGGGAGAGCTAATTCTTCAACCTCCATAGGAAGTCAATAGATAATATATAAAATTGACAAATATAACTTGGTATAGCAGAGAAAATTGAATAAGTTGAAAGTAGGAGTGAAATCCTAGGGAATTGGACTAGAGGGTAAAGTACGAAACTGCTTTTGTCATTGCAAAACTTACAGAATTATTTGATTAAAAGTAAATTTTAATAATAGAAAATAGATTAGGCATATATGTAATTTTTAAAAAGAAAAAGTGGGAGTGGCAATATTAACATCAGAAAAAATAAATTCAAGGCAAAACATCTTAAAAAGAACAAAGAGGCCATTTCATATTAATAGATAGTATAGTCCACCAAGAAGATACAATAGGCAAAACATTTGTGCATCTGCTAATACAGATTCGTCAGAAGAGAAAACAAATCTACAATCTAAATGAGAGATTTTTTCTTTTTTTTTGAGACAGTCACCCTCTGTTGCCCAGGCTAGAGTGCCATGGCATCAGCCTAGTTCATAGCAATCTCAAATTCCTGAGCTCAAGCAATCCTCCTGCCTCAACCTCCTAAGTAGCTGGGACTACAGGTGCCCACCACAATACCCGGCTATTTTTTGGTTGCAGTTGTGTTGTTTAGCTGGCCCGGGCCAGGTTCGAATCCACCAGCCTCAGTGCATGGAGTCTCACTCTTGCCCAGGCTGGTCTCAAACTCCTGAGTTTGAGCAATCCATCCACCTTGGCCTCGCAGAGTGCTAGGATTACAGGCATGAGGACAAAAATGCAAGCTATTGAATGCAAGAAAATATTTGCAAACCACACATTCAACAAAGGACTAGTATCTAGAATATATAAAGGACAGTCAGAATTCAACAGTAAAAATCCCCAGAACCTGTGACTATGTTACATGGAAAAGTGGAATTAAAGTTATAGATAGAATTCAAGCTGTTAATCAGTTAACTTTAAAATGAGAAGAGTATCCTGAATTTTCTGGGCAAACTCAATGTAATCATAAGGATCCTTAGAAGTAGAAGAGGGACACAGCAGAGTCAGAGAAAGTCAGAGAAAGCTTGCATTTTTGCCCTCTTATCTGGCTCTTTCATAAGCCAGATAATTAATTTTGATGAGGTCAAATTTATCAAGTTTTCCTTTTATGGATCATATGTTTGGTGTTAAGTCTAAGAACTCTTTGCCTAGCCCTAGACCCTGAAATTTTCCCCCTCTTTTTTCCTAAAAGTTTTACATTTATATCCATGATTTATTTTTGGTTAGTTTTTTTTTTTTTTGTAGAGACAGAGTCTCACTTTATCGCCCTCGGTGGAGTGCTGTGGCGTCACACAGCTCACAGCAACCTCCAACTCCTGGGCTTAGGCGATTCTCTTGCCTCATCCTCCCAGTAGCTGGGACTACAGGCTCTCGCCACAATGCCCAGCTATTTTTCTGTTTTGCAGTTCAGGCCAAGGCCGGTTTGAACCCGCCACCTTCGGTATATGGGGCCGGCGCCCTACTCGCTGAGCCACAGGCGCCGCCCTTTTGGTTAGTTTTTGTGTAAGATTGAGGTGTAGGTGAAGAAGCAGGATCAGAGAGTCCTGAAGGAAAACGATACATACCTATACGGCACCTAACTGATGATAAAGGTGGCAACACCTTGTAGTAGGGGAAAAGATAATCTTTCAAATAAAAGATGGGGATATCCACATGGGAAAAAAAATAAATCTTGACTCCACCTCACTCCATACACAAAGACAATTTCAGATGGATTGTAGATCTAACTGTAAAAGGTAAAATAATAATGTTTTTAGAAGAAATCATAGGAGAATATTTTCATAACCTTGGGATGAACAGATTTCTTAAACATGGTCAAAAAAGTACTAATCATAAAGAAAACATTTGATAAATTGGAACATCTTAAAGTTAAAAATACCTCTTCATAAAAAGTCACCGTTTTAAAAACAGAAGTCAAAGAGAAGGGGAAGACTTTAAAACAAAGGACTCATATGCACAATATATAAAGAATTCCTACAAATCAAGGAGAAAAAGACAATGAAAAAAAGGGAAAGATGCTTCACATGGGAGGATATCCAAACTGACCATAAACATCAGTGTCCGACTTTATTAATCAACAGGGCGATGCCAATTAAAACCACAATGCAGGCTCAGCACCTGTAGGTCAGAGGCTAGGGCGCCAGCCACGTGCCCTGAAGCTGGCGGGTTTGAACCCAGCCCAGGCCTGGCAAACAACAGTGACAACTACAACCAAAAAATAGCCGGGCGTTGTGGTGGGCGCCTGTAGTCCCAGCTACTTGGGAGGCTGAGGCAGGGGAATCACTTAAGCCCAAGAGTTTGAGGTTGCTGTGAGCTGTGACACTATGGCATTCTACTGAGGGTGAAATAGTGAGACTGCATCTCAAAAAAAAAAAAAAAAACCAACACAGTGCAATACCATTACACACCCAATAGAGTGTCTAAGACCGGAAACAGATGATATGAATGTTGATGAAGGCTCTCACTGCTGGTGCAAGTGTAAATTGGTACATATTGGAAAACTTTTTGCAAAGCTGATCATATGCATGCTGTATGGACTTGCAAATTCACTACTACAAAAATGTATAAAATATCCAAAAGACATATAGAAAAACATCTTTAACAGCATCTATAAGAGCCCTTAACTTGAAACAGCACAAACATCTGTGGTCTATTCCTATAATGGAACGCTATGTGACAGTGAAAATGAACGAGCTACATGGGGGGGGGTCTTCAAAAAGTTCATGAAAATGCATATTATGAAAAAACTATGCATGGATAAAAATATTTTTGTGCCAAAAGAAGCTCATACTAACTTGTTATATTATGTCTGAGCAGGATCTAGTTTGAGCCACTAAGAAAGATAAAACACCAGTTTAAAAGGAGCTCCTGCCTTCTCTTGCCTGATTGTGATGGCTAAGACTTCCATTACTATGTTGAACAGCAGTGGAGACAATGGGCATTCTTGCTTACCATGCTCATGGCTGGGAAGAATCAACATTGTTAAAATGTCCATACTTCCCAAAGCAATATACAAATTCAATGGAATCCCTATTAAAGCACCACTGTCATACTTTAAAGATCTGGAAAAAATAGCACTTTGTTTTATTTGGAATCATAAAAAAACACAAATAGCCAAGACATTACTCAGAAATAAAAATAAAGCAAGAGGAATCACGCTACCAGACTTCAGGCTATACTATAAATCTATAGTAATCAAAACAGCATGGTACTGGCACAAAAACAGAGAGGTAGAGAACAGAATAGAGAACCAAGAGATGAACCCAGCCACTTATCATCATTTGATCATTGATAAGCCTATCAAAAACATAAATTTGGGGAAAGATTCTCTATTTAATGAATGGTGCTGGGTGAATTGGCTGGTGATGTGTAGAAGACTGAAACTAGACCCTAACCTTTCACCATTAACAAAAACTGATTCTCATTGGATAAAAGATTTAAACTTAAGACATGAAACTATAAAGATATTAGAGGAGAGGCTCGGCGCCTGTGGCTCAACGGGCTAAGGCACTAGCCACGTACACCTGAGCTGGTGGGTTCGAATCCAGCCCAGGCCTGCCAAACAACAATGACGGCTGCAAACAAAAAATGGCTGGGCGTTGTGGCGAGTGCCTGTAGTCCCAGCTACTTGGGAGGTGGAGGCAGGAGACTCTCTTGAGCCCAGGAATTGGAGGTTGCTGTGAGCTATGATGCCACAGCACTCTATCCAGGGTGACAGCTTGAGGCTCTGTCTCCAAAAAAAAAAAAAAAAAGATATTAGAGGAGAGTACAGGAAAAACACTTGAAGAAACTGGCCTGGGAGATTATTTTATGAGGAGGACCCCCTCCCCATATATTACTGGAATCTGATCAAACTAAAGGGCGTCTGCGCAGCCAAGAACACAGTTAGTGACGCAAGCAGACAGCCCTCAGAATGGGAGAAGATATTTGCAGGTTATGATAACTAGAATCCACAGAGAACTCAAACTAATTAATAAGAAAAGAATAAGTGATCCCATTTCATTGTGGGCAAGAGACTTGAACAGAAGCTTCTCTTAAGAAGACAGGCTCATGGCCTACAAACACATGAAAAAATGCTCATCATCTTTAATCATCAGAGAAATGCAAATCAAAGCCACTTTGGGATATCATCTAACTCCACTAAGATTAGCCCACATAACAAAATCCCAAAACTACAGATGTTGGCATGGATGTGGAGAGAAGGGGAACACTTCTGCACTGCTGGTGGGAATGCAAGCTAATACGTCCCTTCTGGAAAGAGTCTGGAGAACACTTAGGGAACTAAAA
>CAUYRH010122225.1:0-61879 GCA_963574655.1 Perodicticus potto | reverse complement strand
GGAGCTGACGGGGCGACTGGCTGACCAGGTTAGGGAGCCGGGGTGGACGGAGCTGACGGGGCGACTGCTGACCAGGTTAGGGAGCCGGGGTGGACGGAGCTGACGGGGCGACTGCTGACCAGGTTAGGGAGCCGGGGTGGACGGAGCTGACGGGGTGACTGGCTGACCAGGTTAGGGAGCCGGGGTGGACGGAGCTGACGGGGCGACTGCTGACCAGGTTAGGGAGCCGGAGTGGACGGAGCTGACGGGGCGACTGCTCTGACCAGGTTAGGGAGCCGGAGTGGACGGAGCTGACGGGGCGACTGGCTGACCAGGTTAGGGAGCCGGAGTGGACGGAGCTGACGGGGCAACTGCTGACCATTAGGGAGCCGGAGTGGACGGAGCTGATGGGGCGACTGCTGACCAGGTTAGGGAGCCGGAGTGGACGGAGCTGGCTCAACTGATTCTCTTAGATTAGTCTCCCGAGGAGTTGGGACGACAGGTGCCCACCACAACACCTGGCTAGTTTTTCTAGAGACGGGTTTCACTCTTGCTCAGGCTGGTTTCGAATTGGTTCAAGCAATCCGCCCACCTTCACCTCCCCCACTGCTAGGGTTACAGGCGTGAGGCACCGCGGCTGGCCATTCTGCTGCCTCTTAAGGGCCTTTCCTTGGTTTATGAGAGCAGGGTAAAAAATGGATGCTTTTAGGAAAATTGGAATAATTAAGACACAAATCAAATGAGGCAAAATAACTAAACTTGAAGGCGTATCCAGGATATTGCTGCTAACAGCAATAGCCACTAGTCAGTGTGACACTGGGATGTTGTGTATGGCGACCAAAGGGACTTTTCCTTCATTATTTCCATGTTTGCTTATCCTCCTCTCCTTTTTCATAGGAAAGCAAAAAAAATAGAAAAGATGAATTCTGTTTATCATGGAGTTAAGCACTGGTGATTTGGGATAAAGGGGCACGTACCTGGTCTTTAGTGGTGACACCTGGAGAGCTTGAGTGGCTGCGTGTCCCTCAGCAGGGGTCACCATGCTGGTGCCCACAGTGACCTCATTCCCGTGGGACTCTAGGTTCCCTGGTTCCCCTCCCCTCCGGCTCCACCCAACGTGCTTGTAACCAGATGTGACCCAGACTCAGGGCTGGAGGACTTGAGACTGAGACTCGGATTTAGAACTTTTGGGATTTTTCCCTAGAAAACTTGTGTTCAATGTTACAGCCATTTTCTAACTTTTACTACTACTGTGTACTTTTGAAAGGTAGTAGTAAAGCGATAGAGACAGTGCCGGGGCAAGTGAGAGCCGGATGGGCACTGGCCAACTCTGGGCCTCGCCGAGGAAAACTAAGTAAACATGGGCAAAGGAGATCCTAAGAAGCCGAGAGGCAAAATGTGATCATGTGCGTTCTTTGTGCAAACTTGTTGGGAGGAGCACAAGAAGCAGCACCCAGATGCTTCAGTCAGCTTCTCAGAGTTTTCTAAGAAGTGCTCAGAGAGGTGGAAGACCATGTCTGCTAAAGAGAAAGGAAAATTGGAAGATATGGCAAAGGCGAACAAGGCTCATTATGAAAGAGAAATGAAAACCTATGTCCGTCCTACAGAGGAAACAAAAAAGAAGTTCAAGGATCCCAATGCACCCAAGAGGCCTCCTTCGGCCTTTTTCTTGTTCTGTTCTGAGTATCGCCCAAAAATCAAAGGAGAACATCCCGGCCTGTCCGTTGGTGATGTTGCAAAGAAGCTGGGAGAGATGTGGAGTGACACTGTACTGCTGCGGAGGACAAGCAGCCTTAGAAAAGAAGGCCGCAAACCTGAAGGGAAAGTGCGAAAAGGGTATTGCTGCAGACCGAGCTAAAGGAAAGCCTGATGCAGCAAAAAAGGGAGTCGTCAAGGCTGAAAAAAGCAAGAAAAAGAAGGAAGAGGAGGAAGATGAATACGACGAAGATGATGATGATGATGATGAATAAGTTGGTTCTAGTGCAGTTTTTTCTTGTCTATAAAGCATTTAACCCCCCCCATACAGAACTCACTCCTTTTAAAGAAAAACGTTGAAATGTAAGGCTGTATAAGATTTGTTTTTAAACTGCGCAGTGTCTTTTTTTGTGTAGTTAACACACTACCGAATGTGTCTTTAGATAGCTCTGTCCCGGTGGTATATTCAATAGCCACTAACCTTGCCTGGTACAGTCTGGGTTTGTAAATTGGCATGGAAATTTAAAGCAGGTTCTTGTTGGTGCACAGCACAAATTAGATATATATGGGGATGGTAGTTTTTTCATCTTCAGTTGTCTCTGATGCAGCTTATACGAAATAATTGTTGTTCTGTTAACTGAATACCACTCTGTAATTGCAAAAAAAAAGTTGCAGCTGTTTTGTTGACATTCTGAACGCTTCTAAGTAAATACAATTTTTTTTATTAAAAAAAAAAAGACGTAGTAGTAAAGCTTATTTAAAAATGGTGGGTTTTTTTTTTGTTTTTTTAAAATAAAATGCATAGAAGACCTAAATCTGTTTGTTTTTGTTCTATTTGAAACGACATATGTAAAGAATTAGGCAAATTTGGTGTAATTGCCTTGATGTTCACTAACTGGGAAATTTTTCTCCTGTACATTCTCATAAGGCTCAGATTAGCTCTTTGACTCAATATTCACCTCGGCTGTTGGGATTTGTTAGGCTGTTGTCTTCAGAGCCCTTTGTGAAAGTTTTGTGATTAGTGGCAGTATTTTATTTTTTAACTTTAAACTCTTATGCCATTTTTTGGACAGTGGCTCCCGTAATTTGGCTGTTGAGGTGCCATCCTAGCTCATTCAGGCCTCGATGGCACAACACCTTAGACCAGATAATTTATGAACCACAGAGGCTCCAGTGAGCGTCCTCATGGGGTGGAAGGGACAAAGGAGCTCCCGGGCACCTCGTTTATCAGGCCCTGCTCGTGAGGATGGAGTCCTCATGACTTCACAACTTTCCCAAGGCCCACCTCTTCCTTCATACCATCACGTTGGATATTAGGTGCAAACCCCCGAATTTTGGGGGAGAGGGGACACCAATATTCAGACCATAGCAGGTGCTAAGGGCCAAGAGAATACCTTGCATCGTAAGAGGTAAAGGCTCTGGGTTTTGATTAGTTCGCATTCTTTTTTTAAATATATATATGAGTTTTCCTAGGAAATCTTTTGTAGAAATTGGACATTTTTTATTATACAGCTGTGTTTCTCAGTGACATATTGGTTCAGGAGGACTTGTGAAATGCTGTCAGAGTTTTAGAGAAAGCCACGGAGACTGTTCTCAGCACACAGGTTTCTAGATGCTGCCTGGGCACCTTCTGGCCTGTCTGCATCTGGGGAACATGTCGTTTAGTGTGGGCTCCTCTTCTCGGTATTGGACAGCATTAGGCTGAATTCTCGATGCGGCTCACCTTCATGCTCACATGGGCAGAATCCAAGGCAGGGCTGTGATTGGCTGGTTCTTGCTGCCCTGTCTCCCTGTCCTGGTCTCACACTTGGGGTGTGACTGCAGACTCCCCCAGCGAAGGCACCTTCACACTGCGTCTCTTTCATGCGCTTCCTGGAGTTGCTTTGGTTTGGTCTCTCTGATAGAATCAGGAGAAAGGAGGAAGGCAGGGTTAATTTTTTCTTTCTTAAGTAGTAGTTGATAAAAAGATATTTTAGAAAATTTGAGAAGGTAAAGGGAAACTGGTGACAAGGAAAGCAGAGATTTTGGGGGGGATGTTTTAGCTACAAACCAGAGAGATGAGGAATTTTATTTTTTTGTTGTGCCTGGTACTTTTTATATATTGAAAATCAAGTCGTTGATGGGAATAGTGGTTATGATGATAGTGGGATGGTGGGCGGGGGGGGGGGGTAGTTCGGACTCCCACTAAAGATAATGGTGCTACAGCCACCAGGTAAATGGCTATGAGCCCAGTTTCCTGAATAACGGGGACTGGTGTGTGACTATAAGGGAGCCAGATCCTGTTGGCCTTCCCTGCCAGGATCCTCAGCATCAGGACAGCTAGACAGGGGGGCTGCCCTAGACAGGAGCCACTTGGGGCTGAGGGCTGTGGGGCACAGATGTTCTTACTGGTGTGGTCCTTGGCCTGGGGAGCCTTGTGTCTTGGCCCAAGAATCTCAGTCTAGGGAGGTGACTCTTTTCTAAATCTGGATGTAGATAGCAGTGTCCCTGAGGGCTGTTTGTGAGAGGAGGTATTTGTCTCTACGTCATTGTGGGTACTGGGGTCAGGAGGAGCAAGGCCACTTGATGGTTGGAAGGGTGCGGAGGCATCTCTGAGCAGCTGGGCTGACGGAGGACTTAGCCTGATGCTGCACTGACAGAGGACCCGGCGTAAGTACTCTAAACCCCACTGTGGTCTTCCTTTGTCTCGACAAGTTTCCTTTAGGAGATGGGCAGGCTGGGAGCTGGGTTAGTCCAGTGCTAAACTTTGGGCTTAGAATGCAGCTTGTTTTATTCAGTGTGTGCATCAGTTAATAGATGCCATGGGAGGTTTGCACCAGTTGGGGGGTTGGGCAAGGGTCACTGTGAGAGTCGCAGGGTTCGTTAAGCTGCTGCAGAGTTGGGAAAAGTAAAAGGGATTGAAGCTGCTGACAGAGTCAGACAGGTGAGAGGAGAGGGCCATGAGTTGGGTGCAGGGGAGGCTGCACGGCCCTCCCACACCAGCTCTGGGCATCTGTGGATAATCCTAGGAGGTCTTGGGCAGTGTGCTGTGGGACTGAGATAAAATAGCTCCAGCTGGTGCATGGACCTGCCAGTCAGGTGCAGGAACTGAGTTGTCCCTTTTCCTCTTTCTTGTGCCCTTCTTCTCTGTGGAGCAGCCTTGGCACCTGGCCAGAGACTGAGGCTGAGCCTCACCTGCTCCTAGGCAGCTTCTCCCACCCATGGCATCCTGGAACACCCTTCTGCGTGGCCTGACCTTTGAATTTCCAGACCAGAGGAGCTCAGACCCATGTCTCCAGCCCCCCGCCTTTTCCTTTTCTTTCTTCTCCCTCAAGAGATAGCAGTGTACAAAAACAAGCCAGCCTTCCTTGTTCTCCTGTTATTTGTAACTTGTCCCAAGCCTGGACTGAGTCCAGTCTGCTCATTTATTCCACCAGGGCCCAGTCTGCAGCCCTCAGCTGAAGCCAGTTGTCCTGTTGGGCTCGCTCTGTTCCTGGAAAGCTCTGTCAAGCACAGCCAGGGGCTGCTTTGGGTGCAGCCTGTCTCCTCTGTCGCCGTATGTTTGGAACAGAAATTGGCTCTGGTCGGGTATGAGGATGTGCTGTTAATTCATCCTCATTTTTGGATGCGTTTTGGGAGCTCAGAGGAAAGGAAGAGCCACAAAATGTCAAACCCAGCAGCAGCCATCTGACTTGGTTTCTGATGGCTGCAGTATGTGGTTCCAATGGCAGCGCCGCATTTTCTCACCTGCTGGATTTAGGCCACATTCTGTTTGCTCTCAGGAGTTCTGATTTCTTCCTGTTAGAAAGTTTGCAGAGATAACTGGCTTTTGGTGGGTTTTCTGTGAATGGAGCATCTATCAGTGTGATAGTCCCCTGAGTCCATCAGGGCTGAGCACTGGGTGCGTGTGTCCTGCGTGGGGGGCGCCTCTGGCCCTCCTGGGGCTGAAGCATCTTTCCCCATGTGCCTGCTGGTCGTGTCTCCAGAGACTAGCTGTTTGTGTGGCAACCAGCTGCTCAGGAAAACCACTGCAGTGGAGTTAGGAGTGTGTTGATTCCAGTCAGTGAGTTTGAAAATAAATTTGCATGATGAGAGCGGCACTTTATTCTGTGATCTTCCTCCCGGTCACCTCAAGGCCCAGGCAAACCCCGAGAACAACGTCGGCAGGTTCTAGTAGAGACACATCTTACGATGTACCTCAGCGTGCCGAAGTCATCAAAGACAAAGTCTGGAAAACGGTCACAACCCAGGGAGCCTAAGGAAATATGACACTTAAATGTAGCATACAATTCCTGGAGGGGACCCTGCAATGGAAAAAAGACGTGTGTGGAAAACTTAAGGAAATCCTACTTCTTAATTTTAGTTAATCATAATCTGTTAGGATTGGCACCTTAATTATTGGCAACTAGTGGCAATAATGGGGGGACTGCAGGTTGCTGTTGGCAGGGTATGTGGGAACTCCGTACTGTCTGCTCAAGTTTAATCAAGTCTGTTAATACCGTTGTGAAGTAAATTTGTAGATACTCTCTGCCGCTCACTGTCTATCGTGAATGCTAAATGTGGTTGTGTACTGTGGGCACTTGGCATCAGCCTTTACATTTAAACTTGTACTGAAACAGTTTTCTTCTTTCTTTATAGTTGTACACAGATGTCATGTCATTAATTTAATGGATCACTAATAGTGGACGTTTGTTTTTAGTTTTTCCATTGTTGTGTAAACATTGTGGTCCTCAAGAGTTCCTGTTTTTGTGTGAACGATTTATTGAAGTGTGCACACCATAGATGCTTAGCTGGACGGATTCCCGCTATAACTGCTATTCAGATGAAGAGCTGGGATACCCAATGCGCAGGAGCCCCTGGCGTGGCCCTCTCGTCGGCCCCACCTCCTGGGAGTCACCTTCACAGCTCCTGACACACCTCAGACCAGTATTTCCTGGTTTTGAACTTGGTGTAATGGAATCGTGTAGCATTTACTGCCCCTTTGTTTGGTCTGCATCTTTCACTCAACAGTATGCTGGTGAGATTTTCGGGCATTGTTGCTTAGACCAGTGGTTTCCTGTTTCCATGGGTGCACAATATTTCACTGTATAAGCCTATCACAAATTATTTATTTGCTCAGTTGATGGCATTTGGGTAATTTCTAGTTTGAAATTGTTACCTCTAATGCTGCCTAACACTCTTGTGTACTAGTTGGCCCACGAGTATTCATCTCCTTTGCTGGGTGTGTATGTGCCCCCCAGTTCTTCCCAGGGACTCCCAGCCCACACTCTGGCCGCAGCGTGAGAGTGGCCCTTGCTGTCTCCTTGCCATCACACGTGCTGTAATTCTGTTCCATTGTAACTACCGTGGTTTAATTTATATTTCCCAGATTACTGAACATGCTGGGTAATTTTCATGTGTATTGATCAAATAGATGTCCTCTTTGGTGGAAAAGTGCCTATTCAAGTCTTCTGCTCATTTAATAAGTTGGTTTGTTTTTCTTTTTCTCAGCAATTTGTAGGGGCTGTTTATATAGACTAGAGAGGGGTCTTGTTGTATTGGTTATTTCTGTGGCTCTTTTCTGTTAGTATGTGGGCTACTTTTTGTCTTTCTCAGTGGCTTTTTTTTTTAATTGCAGTTTTTTTTTTTTTTGGCCGGGGCTGGGTTTGAACCTGCCACCTCCAGTATATGGGGCTGGTGCTCACTCCTTGAAACACAGGCGCCACCTCAGCGGTATTTTTTTGATGAATAGATGTTCTTTATTTTGACGTAGTCCAATGTATTAACTTTTTAAAATGCCTGTTTGAAGGCCATGGAGATAATCCGTGTTGTTTTTGAGAAGCTTCATTGTTTTATAACTCATTTAGATCCGTGATTCACTGCGATTTTTTTTTAATATGGTGTGAGGTAGGGATTGAGGGCTCCTTTTTCCCTTTGGGTATTCGCTTGTCCCAACAGTATTTATTTAAAAGGTTCATTTTTTCTTCTCTGCTGTGCAGTGCCACTGTGTCGTAAGTCCTGCACAGCCCGGTCTGCTCCTGGGTGTCAGCTTGCTGCCTGTGCAGAGTCTTGAGGCTTTCAGCTTTGTAAAAACTGTTTACAGCATGCTTTGAGCTTCTTAGCCCTTTGAATTTCCATATACATTTTAAAATTAGCTTTTTAATTTCAACAGACTATCCATCGAGATCCCATTGGGATATTGATTTGCATATGAAATCAGTTTAAATTGAGTCCTCTAATCTACAAGTATGGTATGGTTTTCAATCACGTTTTATAGTTTTTCAGTGCAGAAGTCTTATTTCTTTTGTTAGATTTACTTCTCTGTTTTGGGGGGGAGTTAGATATTGTTTTGTTTATAAAATTTTATTTTTGTATGTTGTTTAGATATAATTAATTTTAGTATAGTCACCTTGTCTGCAGATGTCTTGGACAATTTGCTTATTACTATGTTATCTATAAATTCTTTTGGATTTTTAAATGTATACTGTCTGTGGACAATGAATATTTCCTTTCTTTGCTAATTTTTAAGCCTTTTGTGACTTTCTTCTTGCCTTGCTGCACTGCCTAGGACCATCAATCAGATGTTAAACAGCATTGCTAATAGTGGGCATCTATATCTTGTTCGAATATCACAGGGAATCTTTTTACTATTACATCATTATGTATAAAATTTGCTATAGGATTTGTATAAATAATCTTTGAGATTGATACAGTTTTCTTCTGTTCTTAGAATGGTTGAACCATGTGAAATTGCAGATATTTGATCTTTTTTAACCTACAAAAGTGGTGCTTTGGTTTAACCTATTTATTAGACTTTTTCTGTCTCATTAATCATGTGGTTCCTCCCTTTAATTAATGTGATAAATGTTCTTGATTGATTTTTGAATGTATACCTTACGTTTCTTTAGCTAACCTTAGCATTTCTTGAAATAGTTTGTTTGGTTTTGATATTAAGATTATGATAGCCTCTTAAAATGTGATGACATTGTCCTTTTTTAATATTCCGGGGAATGGCAGAGTTTTTCTCTAGCAAGTTGGATACTAAGTACTTTAGGCTTTGCAGACCAGGTAAGGTCTCTATTGCACATTTTCCTTCTTTATCTTTCTTTAAGCAACTGATTAAAAACGTAAAAACTCACCTTACTTTGCAGATTACACAAAATCAGGCCACACATTGTATTTGGCCTGTGGGCTGTAGTTTGCTGACCACTGTTTGACTCTCTTGAAGAGTTTATGTAAGATTGATGTTATTTTTTTTAATGTTTTTAAGAATTCCTATAGAATCTATCTCGAAGTTCTCTTTGTGGGATAGCTTGTAAATTACACCCTTAACTAATATAGGACTATTTAGATTTTTTATTTTTTTGTATGTTTAGTTTCTCTTGGGATTTTTTTCATCTGAATTTTCAAACATATTGATATGAAGTTGTTTAAATGTCCTTTCATTATTTTTGTAATGTCTGTGACCTTAGTGACATTCCTTTTTAAATTCTTGGTATTATTTATTCTTTTACTGTTTCCTTCATTGGACTCGTAAGGCATTTGTTAGGGCTGTGTTAATGTTTTCAGAGAGCCATGTTTGGCTTTCTTGATTCTCGCTATTAGATTTTTAAAGAACAAATTTCTGTTATTATTGCTGTTATTTCCTTTTATTCTTTGCATTTACTCTGCTGGGTTTTGTTTTTTCTGATTAAGATAATTATTTAGATTATTGAATTTTTTTCAGATTTTTCTTCTGTAATCATGCCCTTAAAAAGCTTAAACTTCCACCTATGAATGGCTTTGGCTAGTTCGGTCAAGCTTTTTAATGCCATTTTCATTATAATTTGGTTTAAAAAAATCTATTTTTAAAAAAATTTTCTTGGACCCATGGTCTGTTTATTTAAAAATGCATTTCTTAGTTTCAGGGATTTGTGAATTTCCTAGTGTTCTGTTTACATTTTGTAACTGATTTGTAGTTTAATATTCCAGTGGTCACTGAATTAATATAGATATCATTTTAGTTTTTACAAATGCTCCGAGTTGGGCGGCGCCTGTGGCTCAGTGGGTAAGGCGCCAGCCCCATATACCAAGGGTGGTGGGTTTAAACCCAGCCCCAGCCAAACTGCAACAACAACAACAAAAAAAAATAGCCGGGCGTTGTGGTGGGTGCCTGTGGTCCTCAGTGGGAGGCTGAGGCTAGTGAATCGCCTAAACCCAGGAATTGGAAGTTGCTGTGAGCTGTGATGCCACAGCACTCTACCAAGGGTGATAAAGTGAGACTCTGTCTCTTAAAAAAAAGAAAAACAAATGCTCCGAGTTTTGCTTTATTGCTGACTGTGCAGACAGCTTTGTAAATGTTTTATGTGTACTTGAGAATAAGTCAGCTGTGAAGATTTGTCAGTTTAATCAAGCTTGTAAGACATGGTGTTGGGATTTTCTGTTGACTTCACCAATTGTATTGTCTGTTTTCCCATCAGCTACTGAGAATCATATTTCAAGGCCCTGCTGTATTTGTGGATTGCTGTTGTTTTCTATTTTTAGTTCTGTCAGTTTTCAGTTTTGTGTATTTTGGGGCTGTTATAAGCCTGTGCAATTTAGAATTTTTAAACTTTCTAGTTAGAATAACGATATTTCCACTCCTGTGAAATGTTGGTCTTTTTCCCTTGTGTTCCTTCTTATGCTGGGTCTGAGCACAGTTTCTGTGAGGGCCAGGCTGGTTCTCGTAGCCCTGGCTGTGGCATGCGGCTCTGGGGTGTTCCCATGTCAACCTGGCGTGTGGGCAGGCTCTGACCAGGTCATTTCCCCGGGTCTGGAGACCCTGGTGCTCTGCTCAGCTCCTTGTCCTACCAGCAGTGGTTGGAGAGTCAGCACCTGCCTCCAGGGAACATGTGGGCTCTGAGCCGCCCTTCACTCTGGCCCTGCAGGTGCTGGCTGCCTTGCCAGGGCTTTGATCCCAAACCTTCACACGGGCACTCCTGCGTTTTGTGTATTAACCTGACCTCCTCATTCTTGGCTGGAGGGCTGTTAGATAACCCCATTTGCTGCAGTCTAGCATGTAAGTGGAGGTTTATCTGTCAGTGCCAGGTACGGTGTTTGCAGTGAAATGTAGGGTTTTCTGGTCGCCCGACCTGCCTCTGTCCCCTCAGTGTAAGGCACATGGAGTTCACAGGGCTGGTGGCTCGTAGGCCTGCAATCATCTCTCTGTTGCAGTGAAATAACTGCTGTGCATATTTTAAAGTGGACTGACTGACATACATCTGCAGCTGGGGCTGCTCTTATAGCACTTTCATTCAGATATTTTATGAGGTGGTTTATGTCACACCTTATAAATGGTCTCAGATCTCCCTGACCTGATGCATGGGCAGAGGTGTCCTGCCCCTTCCTGCCTGTCTGCCCTCCCTCGCCCTCCCCCACCCCTCCCACCCTCTCCCACCCTCTCCCACCCTCCTCCTCTCTGCCTTCCCCCCTCCCGTGCCTTTTACCTTTTCCCCCTCATATGAATGAAGAATTCGTGCAGGATTTCGCTTAGGAAATAACTTGCAAAATGTTGCTTTTCATGCCGTTGACACTGACCGTGCTGGGAACGCCCTTACTCTGATGACAGCAGCGCTGGTTTCCCTCCTGGGGCACAGGCAGGCACTTGACTTGGTTTCTGTTAGTCTCATTTTTGTTATCTGCTGAGCCAGGAACTGTAGGACATGATCTTAGTTCCTTCTGACACTGAGATTTCATGGTCATGTCCAAGTGGCAGCCACGTCTGGAAAGGTTGGACGTAAGCCAGAGGCCAGCACAGAGGTGTTCTAGGAACTTGCATCCCTTACGGTCAGCATGCAGCACAGCTGCTTTTCTCCAGTGGCTTTTTTGGGATGGGAGAAAGCTGAGGGTAGGAACTATTTTTCCACATTAAAAGTTGCCTTTTCTATTTAGTAATCCATGCATTTTATGTAATACAGTTGGGTACTCAATACCATGTTTAGTGTATTACATTTAAATGTCTACTTTATTCAATGTAATTGCCCACTTAAAAGATTTAAAAATAAATATACTTTAACTTACAAAATGAATTAGATTGCTTAATTTTGAGGAAACCAGTTGTTCTCCCTACAAGAGGCAAGGCTCTGTGACCAGAAGCCCTCTGCCCTTCAGTTACATCGTGGAAATCATCCTCCCTTGGGACGAGAAAGCAGATGAGAGTGAAGGTCAGCCGATGGGCCCACTTCTGCCGAAGGAGCACTTTGGGCCCCTGCTTGGCGTTCCAGGCCGTCTGCTGCCTAGGGTTTGGTCAGGAACCTTTGGGAGTTAGCAGCTGAGAGGGACGATCATGAGACAGAGCTCAGGTCTCCTGGCTAGCTCCCCTCCTTTCCACCCTCCCCCAGGGTTGTAGATGCCAGGAAACTGGCCAGGCCCCAGTGGTCCCCAGTGAGGCCCTTGGAACAAGACAGAATTAGCAGCTGCCATGTCCTGTGGTTGCTCCTGCGAACCTCTCCTCCTGGGTCAGGGTCCCTTGTAGGGCTTGGCTGTGGAGCTCCCCTTCCTGGTGGTCCTGCAGAAGGCCTGCCGTTGGGCCATTCAGGGCCACTCACGGCATCCCTCCTTGGCCCTCTGGGAAGCTTGCATGTAACCCACCAGTGTCCTGTGGACATTAGGTGCCATGCTGAGCCCAGCCCTTCCTTGTGACCATGGCTGTCCCCCTCTGGGCTCAGCCTCCCTTCTCTGAGAAATGAAGATCCTAAGAGACTTGACCTTGCAGGGTCCTGGTGGGGATCAAGTGAGGCGTCTTGGAGCCCTGGCCTGGTCTTGCCCAGGACACGGCCGCTGTCTGTCCTCATCATGGGATTCACAACCATCCCTACCCAGGGCCAGGCTCTGGGTGTCTGGCAAGTTTTAGGTTAGTCAGCCTTGACACACTCATGCCCTTTTTGACAAATATAAATAACCTGTTTCCTTCAGTGGTTAAAATTCCAGAATATCTTGAATATCAGTTCACGAAACAAAACAAGCAAGGGTGTTTGTGCACATGCCAGCTTCCCCTCCCCACTGGGAACCACCTGGTGGTCTGGCCTGAACAGTCCCAGAAGATGCTGTTGCCCAGGGCACATTGTCCAGGGGACAGAACAGCACAGGAGGGGGCAGCGAGAGCTGCATGCGGATAAATACGGAGAGAAGCCGCTGGTGGCCCTGCCGGCGTCCGGCCCTGAAGCCTGCTGAGGCTTGTCTGTCTCAGGAGATGAATGGCCATCTCAGACATGGTTGGTGATTGCGAGCCTTAGAGCCCAGCTCTTGAGAGAGGGGTAGCAGGGATCGGGGGCTTCCCTTTAGTTCAGGGTCTGCACATCTGGCAATGGGTCCTAGAGCCCTTCTGAGGCCTTCTGGGGCAGGCTGGCTTGGGGGATGTGACTGGCTGCAGGCGGGGCCTGGCACTGCCGGATGCCCCACGCTGTGCTGGGGCCTGCTCGGCCTGTGGTCTGGGTGTGCTGCTGCTCCCTGGCGGTTTGGGGCCTGGAGGAGGGAGCTCAGCTTACACCCCCAGCCTTGCAGGCGGGTCAGCAGCCGCCAAGTGGTTTCTTAAAAAGAATTCCTCCTCCCCTGATTAATTTCTGGCATGCAGCATTGGGGAGCTCTTGCGTCAGTAAATCGTCATAAACCCCCAGTTGTCTGGATCAGACATAAACAGCCAAGCCGGCTCCGCCGCTCCTGACACCCAGCCAAGTGTGCTGGCCTGGGCTGGAGCTCTGGGACAGGCAGCTGGAGATGGAGAAGGCCAGTGGGCTCTGGCAGGTCAGGCGCTTGTCCTTCCTCGGAGGTGCCGACCTGAGCCTGGCAGATCCAACGTACACTGCACTTGCCAGGGGATGGAGGTGGGGCTGCTAGGCACAGATGTGATTTATTTCTGGAAATGTTTAGTGTTTCTTTTCCTTTGTGCCCCCAACTCCCTATTCTCATTAATGGGGTGTGTTACTTGTCACCAGTATTTGTCCCCTTCCAGTGAATATCTGGTAAGTGTTAACACATTAACTGCCCTGCCAGTTGTATTTAACTTATGCTGGTTTTAAGTCCGAGGCCTTGTGAAGCATATATAACCACGTGTCTCTTGACTCATCTTGAGCTAATGAAACATTATGGCCCCGAGGAAAACCCCTGTTTCCTAGCGTGGCAGGCTGTGTGTTGAGAAAGGCCCTGCATGGGAGGTTCGCGTGCTGTGTCTCCATGAATGGGGGCCTGCGGTTGCATAGCAACTCCTCAAGGACAGGTGGCTTTGCAGGATGCTTCCTACTACGTTCTAGAAAACTCACTGGAAGGCTTTTCCACTAGAATCTGAGATCGTTGAAAAACCCCTGGCCTGCGTACATCCCACTCTTGTTGGGTGGAACACTTCTCATTGGGGCACCCTTGCAGAGCTCTACCTGGGTCCTCAGAAGAGTCCAGAAACCAGTGGCTGCTGTCCCCACAGCGCTGTATCGCCTGTCCAGTGAGCTGGGGCCTCTGGCTTTTCCATGGGTGATCAGGCATTTGGCAGGTAGTAATGGAGCCTCCGCTCTAGGGAGACAGTGCAGAAACTGTGGCTTCCAGGGTGTCTATGAAGGGCTCACTTTCCTGAGGGCCATGGGGGTGACAGCTCGGGAAATTGGCTGCTGGTAGGGGCCAAAGGACACACAGTGAGGTGTGGCCTTGGTGGGCCTATGTTGACCCTCAGAAGAGATGAGGCCTGAACAGTGGAAAGGCAGGCCCAGGCCATCCAGGGTCCTCTCTGGGTGCTGATCAAGGACTGGGACTGGGCGGGGCTGGCCCTGCCTCTGAACTCAGCCAGGCTGTCTCTAGGCTTGCTCTGGTTTCCCAATGGCTACAGGGCACAGATGCACTAGGGGAGAGGGGAGTTCCAGATTCCATTCCTGTGCGCTTGGCACAGTGTCCCTGAGAAAGCCTCATGGAGGAAGCTGCAGTCTAGGGCCACGTCCAGGGGGCCCGCTGTGTTTGCCTTGTGATTACAGGATCTTCGCTTTCTGCTTGCTGTCTACTGTATGCCCTGGCTGCAGTACGGACCACAATTGCTGGGAGGTTCATGAATGAATCTACAGTAGTAACTTGGTGTGTAAAGCTGAGGAAACACTACCTGTTTGAGCTGAGAGGCAGGACAACTACATGTCACCCTCTGGACACCAGGGCCCTACAGAGCAAACGGCCTGGTCCCAGCGTCTTTTGCTAGACCTCCTGGGGAAGGGAACTGGTGTTACTAGGCCTGTGCTTGTCTCGTTCAGGCCACCAGCCGTCTGAGCTGCTGCCTGCGCTGTGGGAAAGCACAGTTTCCCTTCCAGGTGGGATCGGTGCTGGAGGAGAGCAGCTGTGAGGGCAGAGCCGGGATCGTGGTCTCAGCCTGTCTGACCTGCAGGCTGCAGTGGCTTCCTTGGGGCTCTGCTGCGCAGACACTGAGACAATTGATCTGCAGAGGCAGTTAGTTGAGAAACAGGTGCAGACCGTTTGTAACCACTAGTGAGTGATGTGGTCAGCTTGTTCTTTGCATCTTGTGCCTTGAACTCACAGGGCTTGAGAAAGTCGACTTGCGGGTTTACCTTGCACTTATGTTCAGGAACGCGATGGGAATGTCTCCGTGTGGTCAAGGTTGGCCTGTGACCTGCTGCTCTGCAGGTACCGTGGGTGCGGTGTTCTTGGACCAGAGAAGCAGCCTGGTGCTTGCTTGCTGGGATGACCACTGTGAAGACCTCTGAACTCTCGAGTGAATTATACAGAGAAACTCGGCTGGGTTTGTTGTAACCCCATGCTTTTTTCTTTTATTATGTCTTGAAGATTATTCCATGTCAGCTAATAAATTGTTTCATCATTTTTTTTATACTCGGGTGTTATATTAATCTGTTTACCAAATTGTGTCCATTTTTTTTTCTTCATCAAAGTTCATTTTTTATTGTAAATTGTACATAGCATAAAACTTACACTTTTAACCATTTTTTAAAGTGTACAGCTTAGTGGCAAAAAGTATATTCACATTGTTCTACAACTGCCTCCACCCGTCTCCAGAAATTTTCACCTTCCCAAACAGACTGTCCCCAGTAAACAACTCCCATCCCCTTCTCTAGCCCTTGGCACCCACCATTCTACTTCTTTCTTCATGAATCTGGTGACTCTAATGACCCCCGTGAGTGGGTTCATGTGGGTACTCCAGGGACCCCATGAGTGGGGTCATGCAGGTGACTCTGGGGACCCCGTGAGTGGGACAATGCGGGTGACTCCAGGGACCCTGTGAGTGGGACAATGCGGGTGACTCCGGGGACCCCGTGAGTGGGACAATGTGGGTGACTCCGGGGACCCTGTGAGTGGGACAATGCGGGTGACTCCGGGGACCCCGTGAGGGGGATCATGCTGGGTGACTCCGGGGACCCCGTGAGTGGGACAATGCGGGTGACTCTGGGGACCCCGTGAGTGAGATCATGCGGGCGACTCCGGGGACCCCGTGAGTGGGACAATGCGGGTGGCTCTGGGGACCCCATGGTGGGACCATGTGGGCGACTCTGGGGACCCCATGGTGGGATCATGCAGGTGACTCTGGGGACCCCATGATGGGATCATGCGGGTGACTCTGGGGACCCCATGGTGGGTGGGACCATGCAGGTGACTCTGGGGACCCCATGAGTGGGACCATGCAGGTGACTCTGGCGACCTCGTGAGTGGGACAATGCGGGTGACTCCGGGGACCCCGTGAGTGGGACAATGCGGGTGACTCTGGGGAACCCATGGTGGGATCATGTGGGCGACTCTGGGGACCCCATGGTGGGTGGGACCATGCAGGTGACTCTGGGGACCCCATGAGTGGGACCATGTGGGTGACTCTGGCAACCCCGTGAGTGAGGTCATGCAGAGTTTGTTCTTTTGGGCCTGGCTTATTTCACTTGGCATGAGGTTTCGATATTTATCCATGTGGTATGTACCATAATTCTGGACCATTTTTTTTCTTTTTGGAGACAGAATTTTGCTGTGTACCCAGGTAGAGTGAAGTGGCTCACAGCAAACTCCTGGCTCTGAAGCGATCCTCCCTGGGTGGCGCCTGTGGCTCAAAGGAGTAGGGCACTGACCCCATATGCTGGAGGTGGCGGGTTCAAACTCAGCCCTGGCCAAAAACTGCAAAAAAAAAAAAAAAAAAAAAAAAATTGAAGCGCTCCTTCTGCCTCACCCACCTGAGGAGCTGGGATACTAGCTAACTTTTCTATTTTTAGTAGAGGCGGGGCCTTGCTCTTGCTCAGGCTGGTCTTGAACTCCTGAGTTAAAGGGATCCTCCCACCTCAGCCTCCCAGAGTGTTGGGGTTACAGGCATGAGCCTCCACGCCAGCAGTTTCCTTACTTTTTAAAGCTGAATAATAATTCTGTTGTGCACGTGGCACATTTTGTCTGTCTTTTCATCTGTTTATGGACAGCTGGAATGTTTCTCCTTTTTGGCTGTTGTAATGCTGCAGACATGGGTGTACACGTGTCTGTTTGAATCTCTGCTGTCAGATGTTTGGGGTATATACGTAGGAGTGGAACTGACAAATCGTATGATAATTGTATGTTTAATTTTTGAGAAACCATCAAACCGTTTTCCAGTTTTTTGGATAATGGTTGTCCTAGTGGGTGTGATGTAGTATCTCACTGTTGTTTAGATTTTCATTTACGTAATAACTAGTGAAGCTGAGCATCTTTCCTTGTGTTTATTGGCTGCTTATCTATTCTTTTGCCCATTCTGAATCGAGTTGATGTTTTGCTGTTGAATTGTAAGAGCACCTATTTTCTCCTGTGCTGTGGATTGTCTTTTCATACTCCAGATGTGCAAAAGATTTTAATTTTGATGAGATCAATTGATCTATGTATTCTTTAGTTGCCTGGCCTTATCTGAGACGCTAACACCAAATCCAAGTTCCTGAATATCTCCCAGTATGTTTTTATGGTTTTAGTTTTTACATTTAGACCATTGATGTGTTTTGAGTTGATGTTTGCGTGTGGTGTGGAGTTGAGGCCTGTGCGCGTCCAAGCATCCAGCACTGCTTGTTGCAGAAGGTTTTAACCTGCTGCAGGGGAGTGAGCGCCACAGAGGAAAGACCTGGCCACTTCTTCAGGCTTTTCTCTGGATGTGCTGTGAGCTCCTGTTGTGTTCCTTCCCAGGTCAGGTAGGTTTTGCTTGCTGTATTTACATTTTTCCCTCTCTAGCTCCTGTCTCTGCTGCTGTGTCCACGAATCAGCACCTCATCACACCCTCTCTCCAAGGGATGGAGGATTTGGGAGCAGCTGTCAAGGCTTTGTACAGGAGATGGAGTGGACGGGTGTGCCAGACACGAGCAGCTTCTCTAAGCCCCTCTCTCTGCTTGCTGCGCAGGGTCCCTGAGCACGCAGGCCTGCACACAGTAGCAGGTGGGCCGCTGGGTGGGGAGCCGCACGTACACATGTAGGCACCTTGACCTTGATGGCACCTGTCCAGCAAGTCCCATGGCTTTAGGCCTCGCAGGGAACAGGATTTATTTTATCTAAAAGGAGTTTAAATATTGCTGTTCTTGCATTTAAATTGAATCAGCAGGAAGACCCAAATGGCTACTGTTCTTTTGCTTTTAGTTTCCCTCTTTTGCCAGTCTTTCTGTCTGGGATAATGTTCAGTGTAAGTTGGTTTCTCCACGTCAGGTTCGAGTTGGTGGGTTGTGGCAGGATTGGTTTTCTCATGGGACGCCTCAGGGTGTGTTCATTTCAGCCAGTGGTGGTTGCATTTTTGTCTTTGCATGTCCAATTTGGGTTTCAAATTCAGGATCATCTGAGTACTCAATGTTGAAAACATATCTCAGACACCCAGAATTCCCTTTTGATATGCTACAGCTATTTTTTAATCTTTTAAACTACTAACCAATTTCATGCCTTTAATTGTGCAAATCCTTAGCATCTTAAAAGTCACATCCACCTTGTTGCTTCATAAGTGCACCCTGTAGTGTGTGCACCCCCATTCAGAAAGGGGAAGTTAAAGAGAAGATATTTCCATCTTGAAATTTTCCCTGTTGTTGTAAGTTAAAGATTTTAAAAGCAAGGCATAATCTTGTCTTACTGACTGCTTTTGTGACACTTCTGCCAGCTTGGCCTCTAGGTGAGCATGGCCTGCAGGCAGCTTGAGTTTCTCCCAGGCCCCGTGCCTTTGAGCTCCCACCTGCCCCTTCCTTCTTCAAGCCATGTTAGGGGACCACAAATCCAGCATTTCCTCTCCTGTGTCTGCATGGGAAGAAGTGCTTCCCAGGCGTGGGATGCTTGGCACGTGGCTGTGGGGTCCAGGAGAGAAGGTGCCAGGTGTCAAGTGGCTTCTTTCCTTGCTCAGCACTGAACAGCAGTTCTTCCACAGAACAGGCTCTCCAAGGATGTTCTAGCTTAGTTTATTATATGGATTTTGTTTGCAACTAATTTAATAAATGGGAACATACTCTTCTGTAATTTTAAAAGTTAAGTTATAGTTTCATCTTAACATAAAATCTGAAAATGTGGAATGGTATAAAAAGGAGGGGAACCTCCCACCAGACCACAGTCAGCTGAGAGGGTCACAGTTCTGAGAAAACCTGGGGTTCCATTTTGTGTTGTTTTGGAGGCAGGTGCCTATCTCTGCCCATCTGTTTCTCTCCACGTCCATACCCACACTCATGCCTGCCCCACGCACGATACAACAGCACTGGTATTTTTTACAGCTACATAATATTTCAGTACTTACAAATACTCTGTTAATGGCGTTTAAGTTTTTCCATAGTAAATAACACCTCAGTGAATGTTCTTTGTGTTTTGGGCTGATGTTTTTGTCATCATTATTAGGATAGTGTCTTAGAACCGCGTGAACAAGAACTCCTTTACTGAGAGTCGAAGGAAGGACCTCTCTCCCAGGTACCTGGAACAGACATTGGCGACATCACGTGTCTAACCCACTGTGGGGCTCTTGGTGCGGGGCCAAATGAGACCTGGGCCCTCGGTGCCGAGGGGATGGCAAGTCTGCGGCGCTGTGCTCACGCCGGCCCCCACCCACGCCACCACCTCGTCAGGAGCCCTCGTCTGAGCATCTCCTGCGTGCCAGGCCTGAGCCACACAGGGAAAGGGCACGTTTGTGCTGTGGGAAGGTCACTGGTGAATTGTCACATGCTCTGTATGTAGTTACAGATTTCATCCTCAGCCACCCAAGGATGGCTCCTGCTGTCGCTACAATATCCCTGTTTTACAGCTGAGAAAACTGAGGCGGTGAGAAAGGAAGCAGCCGCCTGTGCGTTAGGGGTAATCGTCACCACCTCTGCGCTGGGGGTGTGCTGCAGGGCGGGCGGTGTTGCCGAGGGGGCTGGAGGTCTGAGGTGCACAGGGCCCCGTCTTCTGTGTGGGTGGGGAGGCTTTGGAGGGAATGGCTGAGTGAGGCAACATCTGGTTTGTGTTTTTCAAACTTTCCGGGCTCCCGTGTGTGACGGGAGGAGGAAAGGCAGCCTCAGTGGCTGCTGCAGGACCTGCGGGACTAGTGACAGGGTGGGCCGAGGGGGTGGCTGGAAGGTGGCGCAGTCAGGACCCGGGGACAGGTAGGGTGTGAGGAAGAGGCGTCCCTGACACTGCCAGGACTTGGTGTGGACAGTGGGTGGCAGAGCGGTAGTGGGGCGAGGTGTCCACCTGACCCTGATTCAGGGCTTTTCTGTGGCAGGAAGCGCAATGTGGCAGTTGTTACAAAGTATTTAAACTTAGAAGAAAAGCACTTTCTCCTCTGGCTAGACAAAATGGGAATTGGTTGTCACTGAGAGAACAAAGTTCTTTGGACTTGATCCTCCATGAAGGACCCAAGGGAGTATTTTTTTTAAAAGAAAATCACCTGCGGAAGCCAGGTGACTCTGGACAGTGACAGCCCCCGGGTTCCATCTACAGAAGGAGGCCCTGAGCTCTCTGTTGGGGATTACTCAGTATTTTCTCCTCATTTACACAGTGTTCAGTTTTATTTAAGATCACGTCTAAACACAGAAAAATGTTAACCAATTTATAAGGGTCAAAGTGCCTTGATGTTAGAACCTGTTAGAGACAACAATAAAACAAAAATTGTATGCATTTTATGTATGAACACAGGTGGAAATCCCTACGTGGAATGTTGAGGAGTGATGTGGTCACATGTTGTATAGTTGCCTGCACTGTAGTACAAAAAGCTGTGCAATTCATGTAAAAGTGGGAGAATGTTTTGGAAAAGAAAGAGAAAGGTTAGATAAATAAGTACTCCAATTTTCATAATGGATTAAAAAGTTTCCAAATTGGAGTGAGCCTGTCTGCAGTGGTAGCGAGGCTCACTGCAGTGAGCTCTGTCCTGACAGAGCAGTCTCCTTCATGCTTGCTTACTGCTAATGTAGTAGTTTGAACTCATAGATTAATTAGTGGGATTATAATTCTTTACTATGGATATCGAATTTGGTGGCTGCACATTTTTCAGATTTGGCCTCAGGCTACTGGGTCCTCAGTGCACGAGGGGGCCAGACTGGCCAGTGAGAGAAGCTGAGGAGGCCAGAGAACTCTGCCCCGACTTACCCGTCCTCAAGTGCCAAGTGCAGAGCTGTGAGGGACTTTGATTGCTCAGGGCCTTCTTCTGTAGATGAGGAACCCAAGGGGGACTATGACTGTCCAGGGTCGCCTGGCTCCTGCAGGCGCAGCCTGGGAACAAGGGAAGCCGCCGTCCGTTTTGCCAGGCAGGTCTGCAGGGACAGAGCAGTGGGCCAGCTGAAGCCTTCAGCTTTCTTTCCAGTAGTTAAAGAAGGGGCCAAACATAGTGGTGTTTCTGCCTGGCCTGTGCAGACTTCTCGGTGACCAAGAAGGGGGACTGCCGTGTCCCCTGCACGTGGGTGAGCACAGTGTAGACATGTACTCTGTGGCCACCAGGTACAGTGTTGGGGGCAAGATGGCAGCCTCTCTAGCTGTGGTGACAGCTTCCTTCCTGTCCAGCCCCCTGTGCACTGGGAGCCCTGGTGCCGTGGTGACCAGGCTGTGGTGCGGTGGGGGCACGTTGCCATCTTGGCACTTTGTGATGGTCACGATTCTGTGTTTTTGCTGAGGTTCAAGTCCAAACTAAGATCATCTGGTGGTGGTTTTCTTCTTTTACTGAAGTCCTCCCTGTCTGTGTCCCCCTGCGACCCGAGGTTCAGCAGAGTCCCTGCTCTGGGAGGAACTTGATCCCTTCTCGAGGATTTCACAGCGGGCAGGGGGCAGCCCAAGGCCAGGTAGATTATGGACTCAGCTGGCTCAGGCCAGACTGGGCTTTGCTGTGTCGCTGGGGAAAGCTGCCTTCCACCTTCATCACTTTGTTGACACCTGTTAAAAAGCCTCAGCATGGGAATTTTGTGAAAGGATGCAGTTTATAATCGGCTTTTTAACATTTGCTTAGAATAGGAACTTGAAGTTCTGTAAGCAGTTAGGTCCCCCACATGTGATTGTGGGGGGTCCAGGCTGTCTTCGCCCACCTCAGGTCACAGTGTCCCCTCAGCCTCTTCTGTGAAACAGTATCGGGGCTTACGAAATCCTTGGGACTTGGTGCTATTTATAAATCTGTCATTTTCAGCTTAGTGCAATACGCAGACTTCCCCTTTCCCGGATGTTCAGAAAGAAATGCTAGGTGTTAGGTGTTCTGTGACGAGACGGCCGGCGCCGGTGGGGAACCTTCACCTGCTGCTTGACAGATGCTGCCCAACATAACGGCCTCTGGTGCCAGACATTGCGACACAGTAAGACCAGTACGCAGGGCCACGAGCCAGTTGTCCTGGGGAAAGCTGATGGGCACAGGCAGAGGACGCCTTTGTATCCCATCTGTCAAGAGCTCGGAAGGGGCAGGTGACTGGGCCAGGCCATCCCTGTGGGGCCGGCGCTGCGAAGCGCTGCTTTGGGAGCTGCAGAACCGCCTCCCCACTCCTTGAGACTGAGATGGATCAGTGCCGCTCGCCTGTGAAAGATCAGGGGCCACTTGCACGGGGGACGCCAGCAGCCCTTGGTCCCGTGCCTGTACGTTGTTAGGGAAGTGTAGACGGACAGCACTGGCGTCTGCCCAGGGGACTGTGGGGTGAATTTTTATCAGCCCACTGGAGAGTGGTTCTCTATCAGTGGGAGCTGCTTTTCCCTGTGGGGCAGCCTATGGGGACCTCTGCTTTGGCTTAGGTACCCACAGTGTCCACCTGTCTTACCAAGCTCGTGTCCTGGTGGGGGACAGCCTGTGGAGACCAATGCTGTGAATGAGGCACCTGCAGTGCCCCTGGGCCTTTACCTGGGGACGGACTTAGGCCCAGGCCCAGCTCTTCTCTTATGTCCTCAAGGACCCACTGTGGGCACCGGTTTAGGCTTCACCTGGGAGACAGACCTCAATGCTCAGTCTTCGGCAGGGAGTGGGCATGTGAGCCTTCCTTGGGAGAGTTCCAAATTGGATCTAGAGAAGGGACCCCTTCTTGTTTGGTGGTTGAACTGGGGGCCCATGAGTTGCAGGGTGCTAGGAAAGGGAAACGAGAGGCCAGGCTCACACACAGGTCTCTGACCCACAGGCCCAGACCTTTGGTGGTTCTGGTCCTCCAGGCTCCCACCGCCCAGCACCAGCCTTTCTGCAGGGGCGGAGGTGCTTTGGTTCCTGGGAGTGCCCTGGGGCCTTCTGTCCAGTCCTCCCTGTGGTTATTCAGGTTCAGATTTAACTTCCATCCTTCCTCAGCAGCTGATAGATAGGGACTTGTACTGAGTTCAGTTGACAAAGGCAGGAGGGGGGAGGCTGAGGGGCCCCTGTGGCTCGTGCCCTGCCGCAGGCAACACTCCACCCAGGGACTGGACTGGTCAGTCCCGAGAGAGAGGAACTGGGTGGAGGGGTAGCTGGGGAAGGGGCCCCAGGTTGAGGATGGGCCAGGTGCTCTGCCCAGTGGAGAAGCGGGGGACGGGCTGGCACCTGCCGCCCCTTCCTCCCTTTGGTGACGGGATTTGTTCTCTGTTCTCTGTCACCACCTGTCAGCCACTTTTAAGGGCTGAGTCGCTCCCCACCCCCGGTTGAGTGGTTGATCCTCATGGCCTGAGAGGGGCGTCCATGTCCACCAGCTCACACACCTGGGGCTACTTTTGCCCTTGAGGAGGCGGGAGGTCCATTCCCTTACTTGCCTTTTATGCTTTTCCTCTTTGATCTGACTGCCCTGGACTGCAAGCTCCGTAAGAGGAGGGCGGCGCGTGGTAGGCAGCTGGGGTTTAAGAAAGAGTGTACCCACGTTACACCCGGGGACGCCCACCTGACACTTCCCAGCACACGGTGTTGGGATTGTGGTGCCACCTGGGCTTGACCACACTGCCTAGGCCAGCTTAAAGCAGGGACTCCCAGACAGTGGCAGAGCTGCCAGGTATGGCGGCCTGCAGTGGACAGCAATGACTCGGACGTCAGCCTGAGCACGGGACTTAAGTCCTCGCCTGTGTGTTTGTCGTAGAGGATGGGGCGTTGGACCCTTGCTGAGGTTCCACTGCACCCTGCTGTCAGTGATGCCCGCTGGGGTCTGGAGCTGCTGCGTTTTCTTTATCCCTGTGGTAAGTGGGCACAGGAGAACAGCAGCTGACAGCCCAGCTGTACCCAAGGAAGGGCCCTGGATGAGGGGTGTGATGCTGTAATTAAAGGCCATTTTCGAGAATCCCCTCAGCAGGTAGTTAGGGGTCTGGCTGCCTGCAGAGGACATAATTCAATTTTGCGGACTCCCTCTCCCCCAGCTTTGATGTCGGGGTCCTATAGCCTGCCTGTGCTCTGAGTTTTGGTCTGGTTCTGGGCCTCTGTTCACTCACCCGCTCCCATGTGGCCGCTGCACATGGAGGGCAGCACAACAAACAGCTCCGGCCGGTCAGCACTGCCAGTGAGGCACCCCTGCGCCTGCTGCAGCGGCTCTGCCTCGTGGCGCTGCCTGCGATGCCTGCAGGCTCAGGGTCAGTGCTACCCCTCGGCCAGGCCCTCCCTTGGTCCCAGCCTGCCAGACAGATGACTGCACCCATCTCCTACTGTGTCAGACAGCCCTTTCCCGATGGACACTCACTGGGGAGAGTGGAGCCCCCAATCCATTAAACATCAGCATTGTCCTCCCAAGTGTGTCTGCGGAGCCCTGGGCCAGGCTTGGGGGACAGTGAGCCGGGCCACACCTCTCCATCCGTGGTGCATCAGCTTTTCCACTAACCACTTCAGGAGGTTTCATGTTCTCCTTTCTGCCCGGGCCGGCTGTCCACCCCAAGGCTGAATGATAGCCCCTCGGTGTTCACTAACCAGAATGTTCACCCCACTGTCAATGTGATTTCTGGACCAAAGAAAGTGGGCTGTTCCACCAACCCTGGAGAAACTGCCTCTGCCTGTGGGTCAGAGGGGCAGGCTGCAGGGTGCACCCCTGGCCTCCATGCTGTCACGGCCATATCCCAGTGGCCTGCATGTGTGGTCGAAGTGTTAGATTGCCAGTAATCCTTGCAGCCTCCCAGAGAAGCTAAGGAGGGAGGACAGGGTAGGGGGTGGTGAGTTTGCCCCTTGGATAGGGCTTTAAGAGCTCCTGGGGCACTGGGGTGCAGCACTGTGCCCTCAGTGGAGACCCTGTGACTTGATGTCTCTTTTCTCCCCGGGCCCTGCACAGCCCACGGCTGCAGAGTGCCTCCTGCCCTGGGCCTCTGCAGCCCGCATGCTGCTGCCTTCCTGGATGTCTCAGACCACAGCCTCTTCCCGGGGCAGAGAAATGCAGAGCCAGCCGGACACAAGCTCCACGCTCCTGTCCTCACTCTGGATGTAGGACTGGGAGGAGGACTGAGGACTGGAGCGGAACTGCAGCGTGACGTAGACGGAGCAGGGAGGCGTCTTGTTTCCTAAGGTGTCTGTTGTGAGGGCCGAGTTTAAACTTGGAGCAGTGCAGCCGCTGCACTAAATTTGGTTTGGTGAATATTCGTGGCCCCAAATACAAACCGTGTTCTGGGGCGTTCTTTGCGAGTCTGGAGCCGAAACTCTTGTGGCGATCTCTCGTATCATCTGCTTGTTATGTAATGTGACAACATGGGGATGAAATAGAAACCAGATGTCAGGGCGGGGCGGTGGAATTCGTCCTCAGTGAGCCCAGAGCAGGCTGGAGTGCTCTCCTACTTCACAGCGCCGAATGCCCTCAGAAGGACAACTTTGGAGGGATTTTTGGAATTAAACAAAGTCTTGGCTGAAGGTAAGGACCAAGTCAGTATGTTTAACTCTTTGTTAAAGAAACTTGTGAAGGATTTTCTGCATCTTGTTATGTAACCGTACAGCGTCTTCCCAGTGCCCGAGCGGCTTGTTACCTGGGATCAACTGGTGGGGTCAGAGGCACGTGCCACCTTCAGCCAGCACACGGTGCGCGTGTCTGGGGCTTTAAGAGTGAAAGGGACCACATTTCTTCTGGTGGCAGCCTGGTTGTGTGACCCCACGGCTACATGCACGAGTCTGGAAGTGCGAGGTCCCTGGTAGACCCAGGCCCACTGCCGGGGTTGGGGCGCGGGGGCTTTAGGGTTAGCAAACTCACTGTGTCCCCAGTAGCCGAGCCCCTGTGCCAAGCTGGAAGATTGGACACCCGGAGGCCTGCTGTGCCTGGACGGCACCATGAAAATGGGGCTTTGCCCTTTTGAAATATGGGGAACTAGCTCACCTGGATCAGAAGTATACTTCCTCCCTCGCTGGAGCAATAGCTGGCCGCGGATATTTCAGATTCCATATTTCACTCTCACTGAAAACCGAAATTGTCTTCCTTATTGTCATTTCTGTCATTAGCTGACCCTTCAGAGATGTCTGCAGGTTTCTCCCCTTCCTAAGAAGACCCTGAGAAGCAGAAGCACCTAGGCCCCTGCTTGGCCTTTGGGGTCACTGTGCACCACTGTTGTGCAGGCCGCCAGCTGTGTGTGACTTCAGCTCCAAACAGAGCCCTTCTCTGTCCCGGGCAGAGGGAGGTTCTTCGGGCCTGGGGTCCACCTAGGCTCCGGGTTTTGTGCCTAGGACTCTCCTCCCCTCCATGTCAGATTCCAGAGGGCTCCGAGGCACCCCCAGCCAGAAGATGACACAGGGTGCGGCCCCAGGGGTTGCCAGACAGCTCGGCCCTTTTTGGGTTCACTGGAGTGTCTATGGGCTGAGGTGGTGGAAGACAGTCCCACCAACCAGGCCTGTGGCCCTCAGCTCCCAGGTCACCCTGGGCCCAGGGTTGGGGGGCCCTTGGGAGGTGGAGATGAGAGGCCCAGGCCCCCATCTACCCCCAGACATATCCCTGTACCCACAAATCACTAGACAGCTGGACTATATGAGAAGATGAAAAATGAAACCAGATCTACTCAGGAAAATGATCCCCAGGAAAGTGCTGTAGTTCTCTCTAAACCTGGATCTGTCATCCATTTCTAGAAGCGAGCCGAGGCCGACAGCATTCTGTGAGGTCTCAGGTGATCAGAGAACTGTGTCCATGTGACGCTTCTCAGATCCTGCGCCAGGCAGGCGAGGACACCAAGAGTAATGTCAACCTTGGGGAGCACCGTGACACGGAGTCCACCCCAGGGTTTCACTAATCTGAAATAGTGGCTCCTCTTGTCTTTGTGTCTGTGGTCATCCTGCACCTCGTTAGACTCATGTCCTGTGGGGACAGCCAGGGCCCCATTCCCAGCAGCCTTTAGAGGTTAGGGTCTAAGGAGTGTTTGCTGAAGATTTGTGTGTGCATAAATGCATTTAAACGTGACAGGCAAGCTTCATCTGTCCATAGAATTTAGTAACTGAATGAAAACAAGATGCATGTACACAAATAGTTTGAACGTGATTGAAAACTAAAAAGTCTTATTCTACCTATAAATCTGGAAACTTTGGAAACTTTTTTAGCATTTCCGTTTGAAAATAGTTCATGCAGAAGTATTGGGTTTTTTAATACTCAAAAAAATAACAAAAGGAAAAGGAGGCCCTTTCCTTTCAGGGCCTGGCAGAGTGGCTTCCCCAAAGAAAAGGACAGAAGCAGGGGCCATCTTGCCACCAGCGCGTCCGTTGCAGCCGGGAGAGATTGCTGCCAGCTCACAGAGAGTGGCTGGAACCGGCTCAATCAGCAAAGCTGTGCAGGCCAAGGGACTAAGGAGTTACCTGTTGTCCAGAAAATGTACTAAGCTTGGAGGTTTGCCAGATAAACTCCCTGCATCGGCCACCAAGGTACCTGCCACCAGTTTTGAAGACGTACAGGCTACCCACCTGGATGAAATGGGCTGCTGGGTGACTGTCAGTTACTACTACAGTTAGAAGACAAAGTGGAAATAAAGTTAGCGAAGGCCGTCCCAAGAGCAGAGCCTCCTGGCTTGGCCCAGGCTGGCCAGAGGAAAGGTGGGCCGCACAGTTCACCAGAGAGGCCCTGGGCTCTGCCACATTTACACCACACACAGCAGGACCATGAGTTGACCACCAAGGGATGCAACAAGCAGGTCAGTATGTGGAGGTGGCCAACACGGGAACTAGTCTGTTATTGATCTGACACACACCTGTCCAGTCTGTGAAAATTAGGTCAACTTAAGGAGGTGGTCAGCGCAGGGAGGGTCTGCTCTGTGTGTGTCCACATATATACAGAGGGTGCCACAAAATGTATACATATTTTAAGAAAGGAAAAAGGTGTATTAAAATTGTAATACTCAACATCTCAACATATACTGATAACAAAAGATGAAGTCACATCGAGCACCTCTTGTAATTGCACAAGTCAAAGGTAACTTACAGTTTTAGCACAGTTTTGTCCTTTCTTAAAAGGTGTATACATTTTTTTGGCACCCTGTGTTTACATGCGTAAATAGTCCTGCTTGATAGTAAACACCCAGGCTGGAGGTTAGAAGGCAGTTTACCCTGGCGTCCGCGGCAAAGCATGAGGGTCACAGCTTCAAAGAGGGCCCCCTGACCTCAGGACCTTGGAACAGAACCCAGCAGTGTCCATAGGACCTGGCAACAGGGACACCGCCGTCTGTGACGTTTATTCCCCAGTCTGGGTCTCTTTCTAAAACAGCGTGCTTTTGAAAGACAGGAAGTTCACATCCGCTTATTTTCCACGTGGGGTTTTTAGGATGTGTTCTTGTCTGTTACATTGTGACCTCTGTCCTCAGGGGACTCTGAGTATAGCAGGGCCTGGGTTGTTAATCTGCTTTTTCAGATTATTAATAATGAAAGCAATGCTGGCCACCACCTGCTGTCCTTCCTCGCTCACCCTGTTACTGGTGTTTGCACACCTGATCTCATTTAATCCTTGCAGCGCGTAGCAAGAGAGTCCACACAGGCATCGCTCCTGCCCTCGGCCGCCGTGCTCCTGCTGATGAGGGCCGCATAGCTCTGGGCTTTCCAAATTTGCTACTTTTAATTTGTATGTGAGAAAGCTGATTCAGAGAGGTTAAGCAACTGCCCTGAGGTCAGCTGCTGTCATGGGGAAGTGGGGATTGCACCCCGAGTCTGCCACACAGCTGGCTGCCTGCTTTCTCAGACCCAGTGAGCTGGGCTGGAGCACGGCAGATGGGGGCCCAGGGCGAGGGTGAAGAGAGTACCTGACCCTTACGGGCACCAGAGGCGAGGCCAGTGGAGCTGGTGAAGGCCTTTGGTCCCCGAGACCGGGTAGGCTCAGGTGGGCACGGAGGCCCAGCTGCCACAGCTGCTTTCTGAGAATGAGGACTGAGGCCTCAGCACCCGCTGGTACAAGACAGGGAACCTGGACAGCCTCGGGCTGACTCAAGTTTTCACTTAGGCCACAGCTCAACTTGGTCATTTCCTCAACTCAGGTAAAAGCAAAATGAATGGAAGATACAGAGATGGGGGGAGGCATTCAGTAGCTGTCTCAGCACAGCTGGGCAGGGAATGGGTGGTGAGACCGGGGCAGCAGGCTGTGTCCGCCTCGCTGTGGGGGCTGGGATGGAGGTGGCTATGCTGTGGACACATGGTGGCCGTGGCAGGAGGAGGTTTCCCTTTACAGCCAACAGGACATGAGGAGGTGAGAAAATTTAATTTCATCTAGACTCCAGAAAAAGACAAAAACAAAGATGGTGTAGTGGATGAAAAGGCAAGAAAAGCAAATCGCCCACCCCCGGGGCTCCCGGGATGGTGTCCGTTAGACACCTCCGGCAGTCCTCAGAGGCCAGGTGGGGATGGCCCCACGTGGTTTCCCACTGAGGTTGGAGTGTGCCCATGTGATGACACTGCCACACCCACTCTGCAGGTTCCTGGTGTGCTGAGGAGGTGGCATCCAGCCAGTGGCACCTCCTTACGGCCAGTGCTGCCTGGCCAGGGCCTGGGCTGTGGTGCCTGCCCCCACTTCTGGGGACTGTCTCTTGCCCCGAAGGTCAGCAAGGGCTTCTCTAGGTGAGAGCAAAATTCTGGGGACTTTGGGGGCAGGAGCAGGATGTCCCACCGTTCTCAAGAGTGAGCACTTTGTGGAGACTGTTGACCTGTGATGGTTCTTGGAGGTGGCGCCTTTGAAATGCTTTGGGAAGCAGGGCGGTAACCACTTGCCACATATGGTTACTTAAATTAAAACTTAATTTAATTCAAGTTCACTTGAAATTGTCCTGGGCCTGGAGTGAGGGTTTGGGGGCCGGGTGTCACTCTGGGTGACTTGGTGGCTTCCACTGTACAGCTGGGAAAGAGGAAGTGCAGGTGAGACAGGTGGAGTGTGGGGGTGGCTGCCCTGTGGAGCTCCTGTGCGGGGGGCCTCTGTCTCCAGCCCTGCCTCTGCGAGCCACCTCGAAGGCAGTGAAGTGTTCTCTGCGCTGATGCTATGGAGGGGTCTGCAGTGTATGCCTGTGGTCCAGCGTGGCACAGTTTATGGTGTCCTGCGGGATTCATTGGTCACTTTAGTTTGCGTAGCCAGATGAATGTGCTGCCAGCTTTGCCTTGTCCTTGACTGTGAAACAAACTTAAACAAATTTCCATTTGATGCTTCTCTCTGGCTGAGGTTGGGGTCAGGGCTTTGGTCACCGCCAGTCCTTTCTTCACATGGGAGCGTTCTTGAAGGAAAACTGTTGTCCAAGCAGAAGAACTGTGGCCTCTGTGTTGTCCAAGTGAGGCCAGCCGAACTCACAGCTCCTTTTCCCTCTCCTATGGAGGCCACAGCATTCAGACTGTTTTTTGGCGGAGCTGTGTGTAGCGTCAGCAGAGGTCATTTCCATGGCTTGGGAATCATCCCTGACTCCAGGGGAAAGAAAAGAGTGGTGGCCCCCGTCTTAGGCATAGTCTCCTGGGCAGTGATGAGTAAGAATGACCATGCTGTGGAGGCTGGGCACCCTCCACTGTTCTTACTCTTCTACTCAGAGAAAACACCAGCAGGATTTAGACAGTGACTGTGTGGACGCCCTCACAACATCTCTGAGTGTTGGCTGCCACTTTGTCCCAGACTCGAGGCTACTTGGAGGCAGGTACAGGACAGTTTCGCTGTCTCCGGGGCTCGGCAGGCAGGTGGCACACCCTACGGCTGGGGACTCACACATTTCCCTCGTGCCCCGAGTCCCATGGTCTTTGCTGGTAATGGCCGTAATGGGAGGCAGACTCCTCAGGAGCAGAGCATGGCCGAGGAGGCACATCTGCTTTCCAGAGGGTGCCTGGGGCTGGGTGGGAGCCGGGCCACCTCCGGGAGGGATGTTGGCTGTCTCTGCTGGAAGGGGCGCCTGTGGGACTCACGGAGCGACCACACAGAGCAGGTGCTGAGGAAGGGGCAGGGCTTGCAGAGGAGTATCGGGTGTGGTCCCAGAGAAGGGAGAAGGCCCCTGGGAGGGGCCATGTGTGGCCTTTGGACATGTCACATGTGGTTAGTGCAACAGAGGAAGTGGACTTGAAATTAAATTAAGTTTTAATTTAAGTAACCACATGTGGCAAGTGGCTACCTAAAGTGCGGCTCTAAGGCAGGCTTTAGGGAAGGGCTGGAGGCTGGCTCTTCTTTCATCTACTTGAACTTCCCCACTGGGATGAGCAGGGGAGCACCACATTGGAGCGGCCAGTATCAGCATGTGGCCAAATCCATCGTCCTTCTCAAGGCTGTCGGGAGACGACCGCAGGATAGGGTCCAGGTGACAGCGAGGTGGGTGCTGACTGTTGCAGTCACCAGGAGTAGAAATTTTCTCAATGGCCAGGATGAAAAGGAGCGTACTGATGGAATTCAGGACAGATTCATCCAGCACACGTGGAGTCCTCAGATGGGCCCCTCCTCCTCTGCTATCTCCTCCTCCCCTCCCTGCACAGTCTCCAGCTCTGTCCCCACAGGCTCTCAGCGTGTCCTGGCCCTGCCTTGGCTTGTCTGTCGTGTTCTTCTGTTACACAACCTGAGCAAGGCAATCTGAGTAGGCCCTGGAGCCAGGCACAGTAGACAAACAGCCCAGCCGAGCGTCCAGTCCCACATCTGTGAAAGTCACCAGGAGTCAGCCAGTGCAGAAGGCCACACCTGTGGCCCTGCCCAGCTCCTGTCACTCACTCAGGGACTCTCTTGTTTATGTGTATGCCATCGAAAGTGACCTAGCCAATAAGTAAATGTGGGTCATCGACCCATTAAACGTTAGTGCAAACAAATACGCACACCTGCTGTGACCTGTGAGAATGCCACCTGCTGGCGTTTGTGCCTCTCTTGTGCCTGCCACCATGGTTGTGAGGGGTCAAGGGTCTGTTGTGATTATACTCTGTGAGTATTAGAGTACCTTTGTCCTGGTTATCACGCGGAGGAGGGGTCCATCCCTGTTCTCAAATACCTTTGCTTGGCAGGAGTCTTTCTGTTGTCAAAAGAAAAACTAATAAACAAAAATCCTGTTGTACAGGCTGGTCCAGTAGTGATGCATTTCCGCCCCACTGTTGACAATGGATGTGTTGACTTTTGGAGAGTGTTCGTGGTGGCAGCTGCCCAGACCCTAGCTTCTGCACATTTGGTGTGAGACAGGCTGTCACAGGAGGACTGCCCCTGGTCCGGTGTGGAGGAGGCTATGCTGTCCACCATGCAACGCAGTGGAGTGTCTGAGGGGTCATTAGATGAAAATAATTCTAACATGCCAAGTTTTATTAATTTAAATGCCACCGCAGCCTGGCCCTTGCGGGTGATGTGTGATGATTTCCGCATGGTTGAGCCCTTGATAAATCAGTTCCGGCCAGGCTCTCACGGCTTTGTGGGCAGTGGTGACGTGTTCCTGCCCACGCCAATCCTGCACGTGCTGACCATGTGGGTTTAGATGAAGAGGAGCCCAGAGCCAGGCTGTGCTGCTGTGTGGAGGCCTCTGCCGAGCCCTTCATGTTGTCTAAGTCGGTGGTTCTGACAGTCAGAGTTGCTGGGCCCAGAACATCCACCGTGTGTTCACGTGGGTCTCAGGCAAGGCCAGTGTCTCCGAGACGCAGGGCTCTGGCACGTGTGGAGCCCTGGTGTGCGTCAGGGTCTGGAAGTGTCTTCATGCATCTCCGTGACACCATCTGCCCAAGGGTCTGCCAGCCTCTGAGAAGTCACAGCTGGTCCAGGGCACCAGCCGCATCATCTGTGCAGCTGGATTTGATCGTAGGTCCGTCTGCTTCTGGAATACCCGACGTTCCTCTGCTGTTCCCTGAACTTGTTTTTGCCAAACATTAGGCTGGGAGAATGACTTGGTTTGGCATTTTTTGTTTAAGTCCATTCGTCTTTATCGTACAACGTTTTCTGTCCACAGTGATTTCTGCAGACTCCCTGCCCTGTGACATGCAGGTTCCCTGGTGACCTCAGGGCCTGTCTTTCTCGGCATCTTCTTTTCTCTGCAGCAGCAGTGTTGGTACCTGTCTGGCTAAGACACCTGTGGAGTGGACACCGTGTCCCTTGTATCTGAACAGTGACATTTGCTTCTTTGTTCTGAAAGTTTGCTTCCTCTTTCCATGTCTCGACTTTGTAAAAGTTGTGAATTGATGAACACAGTCCTTCTAAGATTTCCTGGTCATGTCAGGGGCTGTGCCTCTGTGGTGACTATAAGAAGCTGTCCTGAGATGGGAGGTGGCTGTTGTGGGGCCACATGTGCCCGTGGGGCCCGGCACGCACAGAACATGGAGCTTAGTCAGCTAGTGATGTGTGAAGCCAGTGTTGGCCCCACTTCATGTGCAGGTGGCTCTCGTGCCCTGACTTGGTCATTTAGTCCTTGTGTTTACCTGCCAAGGGGAGTTGCTCTCCTGATTCAGGAAACTGCAGCACAGGAAGGTCCCGTGTCTAGATGGGACCCCTGTGCCTATCTCAGTCCTCTGCTGTCACACCAGTGTCTGAATTGGATGGCGGCGTAGAGTCTGTGCCAGCTCTTCACATGGTGCCCTTTGTGGCTGGCCTGGTGCCCTTAGTGACTGAACACCACTCTGGGGGACAGTGCTGGACCCCTTAGGGGGTTGTCGTGAGGCCTGACCATCGCGTAGGCCGAGAGCTGGTGTCTGACCGAGCCGCAGCCCACGCCGTCCTTGTGCCAAGGTTTGGGCTCAGGTGCTTCTCCAGGCGTCTCAGGGATGTCTCTGCTTCAGGGGATGGTGGGGTCCAGAGGCTCCTGGAGAGCCCCGCATGCCCCGACTCAGACCAGAGAGGTGTGGACCAACCCTTCCAAGAGACAGCACAAAGCTTCATTCTTTTTTTCTCTCCTTTAACATAAAAATAAACAGAAAAGAGTGTTTTATTTTTTTCCTACACCCCAGGGAACATCTTTTGGAAGCCTTCTAGATCACTGTTCATTTCTTTGGCAGGAATAATCAAATACTAAATGTCAAGGGAAATTAGAGCAAATAGTTCTAGGACTGTCTGCATTACATGGGCCTGGTAAGTGAGTGTAGTCATGAATCCAGTGCTTTCCAAATTCATCTGCTACCCAGGATCTCCTGGCCACACACCCCCCCAGGCCTCCTTTGACCTCACTGAAGAATGGCCTGGTCTGGGGGGGGGTGACAGCGCCCATGGCTTCCCTGGCCCGGTGTGGGGGGAGGCGACAGCGCCCATGGCTTCCCTGGCCTGGTCTGGGGGCGGGGGGGGGCCTGGGGGGGCGGGCGTGCCCATGGCTTCCCTGGCCCGGCACACACTGGTGGAACAACCTCTGTTTTGCTATTGAGTGACTTATTTTCAAGGAAAAAGAGCCAGAAATGGTTAGATAAAGTTTTAAAAGAACAATGCAGTTTCTCTTAAATGTCAGTTAGCATTGTGACCTTGATCTGCAGAGGCCCTGACAGGTAGTTGAGGCCACAGGAAATGTCAGGGGATGACCTTTAGAATCAAAGTGTCAGCACTCAGCAGGCTGCCTGCTTCTAAAAAAAAGAATCAAGAAAAAACCCAGCAAACCAGCCGAGGTGAGGATGCTGCGGGACAGGCTGTGGCTATTCTGCACTGCTGTGCGGCATAGCCCCTGCACCAGGTGGACAGGGAACTCTTCAGACCAAAGTGACAGCACCTGGCCCAGGGCATGCACGCGGCCAAATGTGCTGTGTTCCTGTGCGTGTGCCTGTGTGAGGTGCGCACACGTGCGTTTGTGTGCTCATGGAGAGTGTGCTTTCTGATTGTACAAGTGGGGTGCTTAGGGCATTGCTCTGGGATCCAGTCTGCCCATGCACCGGGTCTCTGCTGCTTGTTCCTGCGGAGTGACCTGGGGCAGTCCCTGCACGTCTGTGCCTTGGCATCCGTGTCTGTGAAATGTGAGTCTGACATCCTCAGTGCCCCCAGGAGTCCACGCAGGCGTGCCTGCTGCCTGGTGGCCCTCGGTCCTCAGGGTGGGCAGGAGCTGCTACAGTGGGAGCGGGAGCCAGAAGGACAGTGAGGGGCCAGGACTGTGGCGTCAGAGGGAGCTGGCCGTGTTTTTCTGAAAGATAGTGGTCGTGGGACAGGTAGCGACGGCCTGCTTCTCTGGTCTGTTTGTGTAGACAGCCGTTGATGATGTTGTGGGTTTTGGTGAGGACATTTATAAGCAGAGCTCAGCGGGAACACTAACACTCACTCAGAGTGGACAGCCGCAACCAGCCCGCGCTGGGAAGAGACAGCAGCTTCCCAAGAGGAAGGGCAGGAGCTTTCTCTGAGAACAGGCAAGGAGGTGTTGTTCATTTTCTCTAATGGAGACGAGGCCTGTTTGCGTCAGGACATTTTAGAAAGAATGAAACCAGATGAGGTCTGGGTGATCTCTCCCTCTCCCCTCCTGGCCTCACCGAGATCAGCTGGGAGCAGCTCTGTGCGTCTTCTTCCAGTCCTGCTCCTGTGTCATCCTGGTTGGCATTCACATAGCTGGCTTTTTTGAATTGGATTTTGCCACGTAGCAGCGAGAGCTTGGCCTGGTGGTCCTCATCCCGTTTCTGAGTTAGTCTTTCCGGCCCGCACACACTCCTCCTTCTCCTCCTGAGGGTAAGAACAGAAGCTGGGCTCTCACATTCCCATCCCAGGCCTGACCGCTGGTAAGCGCCAACCAGAGTGGCCCTCACAGGACCCTGGGGTGGGCAGTGCTCCCGTGGCGCAGGTAGGGAGCTGAGCCATGCTTCTTCTCGGTGTGGGGAACTGCCCCCTTTTCCTTCTTGGGGTGACACCTGGGGTAGGGCTGAGGCTCAGCCTTGCAGGCCCCTGTTCTGACTCCAGCTCTGCCCACCTGAGTCTCCATCTGGTGGGCCGGTGACACCTCTGCACAGGCTGCAACTTGTTCCACCACTGCGTGCCCCTCTTAGGAACAGGGCGTCCTACCTACTCACAAACCTGCTCAGACCAGGCTCTTCCTAAATCCAGTCCCATCTGCTAAAAATCTCTTTAAGTGCTCTGCCTTTTCTCTATCCTAGTTGCCACCACCTTTCTCTGCCCTGGCTTCCATTGGCTTTCAGAAGGACCTTCCAAAATGCTCATCTGACAGGTCAGCACTCTGCCAAGGGCTGCTGTTGTTCATGCCCTCCTGTGGCTCCCACCTACCTCCAGCTGTGGGGCCCAGCTGTGCTCAGGACTCTGCAGGGCAGCTGCGTGGTGGACATGGCCCTCGGCTGAGTCACCCCAGGGAATAGAAAACATAATGGGGCACTTCTTCAGCTTGAACGTGACCTGAGCAACCCTGTGGATGTGGGCGGCGTCCGGAAGCTTTCAGTTTGACCCTGAGCTTGATCTGCTTTTCCCCTGGTGGGAAGCAGAGAGTAGAGCTGAGAGGCTGGTAATTTGCATGGCTCTCTAGAAATATCTCTAGTAAATTTACTTTCCTTTTTCTCTTTGCAAGTGGTGATTTAAAATCCTCCTGTTACTGTTAGTTCTAGGGCCCTAGCAAGTACTTAGCAAATACTTGTTGTTAAATATGGTTTCCTACTAAAAAGGCTTTCTAAGGAAGGAGGGAGCCTGGCGCTCTTGCCCTTGGGGTTTGCATGCCTTCTGTTTAGTTTGGGGGCACTTGAACTCTGTCCAGGTTTAGCAGCTTAGCTTCTCAGTACAGGGTGTTGAACTCTGTCCAGGTTTAGCAGCTTAGCTTCTCAGTACAGGGTGTGGACAGACCCCCAAATCAGGAAAACTGGGTGGCCCAGGCTCAGGGGCTGGAGGGTGCCCCAGAGGTGTCTCCAGGAGGAGCCCTGACCCCTGTCTGCATACTCCTGGGTGTGCTGCCCTCAGGGCTTGTCTCCCGGTCTTGTCCCCTTCACAGCACTAGGCTGCCATGAGGTAGCAGACACGTGGCCTTTGTCCTGTGGGCCCCCCCTTGTTGGGGTAGGTTTTATCCCCCTTCGATTGCAGGGGGTAAGTCACTTCTAAGAAGGGGTTTTCTGGGATTCCAAGGTTTTGCAACATGTTTACAATTATTCATTACAAAAGCTGGAGGTGATGGGGGCAGGCGCTGGGAAACCTATAGGGGGGGGGGAATGCACAGAAACTCAGAGGCGGTTGCTGTGAAAGGCCGGGGGAGCCCCCAGAGTAGAGGAGCCGGCTGGCTCTGTCTAAAGAGCTGTGCCAGTGATCATTGCAGGGAAGATGTGTCCCATGGACTTCCTGCGTAAAGCAGCCCAGGACTGATCTGGCTGGAGCCATTTTCCAAGCTCACTGGTGTGGCCCAGGGGTTCTGGGCCCCCTTGGAGTTGGCTGCTGGCTCCAAACCTTGACCTTAGAATGAAGGTGGTGTTTCTGTTCTATTTCTACAGGGACATGCAGTTGTATTTTTTTTAAAAAATAGAACTATTTCAAGTGGAGCTTGCTACTTATTTGGATGGTAGCTTGGAATCAAAAGCTCTCAGCCAAAGGGCCTTGGGGGAGGTGTGCTGAGTGCCCTTGGGCGCCTCTCAGTTCCCTGTCATTTCTCTTTGGTTATTTAAAAGGGACAGTCCCCTCAAAAATCCATGTGAAACCCTCCTTGTAGCTAACTGCCCTATCCCCCTTCCAGAAAAAGAAAGAAGAAACGGTATCTTCTCCACTGGCCTTGCCTCCAGTTTGGCAGTGCATGTCTTGTGGACACATGAGTGTCCCTGAACCCCACACACCTGACCTGTTACTTTAGCTCGAGTGCCCAGATAGGATACTGTTATTTGCTTTTCTGGAACCAAAGTACTGCATTTTAAATAGGGTCAGAGGGTCTCTATTTTCCAGGCCCTGCCAAGCCTGCCCACAGTGGTGATTTGGTCACTGCTGGCTCTGGGCTGGGTGGATAGCCGTGTCTCACATCCAGCATACAGCCGATGCTGGGAAGGGGTTGTGCTCTAAACTCAGAGAAGCAGCGAGCAAGGGCACTTTGGGTGTCACTGGCAGGCAGGGACAGCTCCGGCCTCCGTGGGGCTGGTTGTGCAGGTGCTATGGCAGGCAGCTGACAGGTGCCCCTGGGCCCAGGGCTTTCCCTCGGGCTGTGCCTACCAACCCCCTGCAGGACACCCTCTTAGCCAACACCTTGCTTGCCCTGTGAGACTCCCTGGCCTGGCTGTGTCCTGACCTCAGGATGTACAGACAAAGGCTCATCCCTAGGAGCAGAGAACTCTTGAGAACAAAGGTTCTTATTCTCATGCGAATGCAGCCTGCCCCTCCTATGGAGAAGGAGGAGCTATGGGCCATCTGAGCTTAGGCCCTTTTTCTAGAAATCGATGGAGGATATTTGAATTCTTCTTCATGATATTTAATATGTGTGGATGTAGAAGAACAAAATATAAAGCACTGATATAGCTCTTCCCAGTCTGCCCTCCCCCCAACCTGCCAGCGAGGGTTGCAAGTAGAAATTAACCTAAATTAGGAAGATAATTGTGCCTATGTTAATTGTAGGTTGTCTTTTAACGCTGTGTTCCTTCTCCAGGCCTGAGCTGCAGGCTGGCTTCAGGCCTACCCACCATGGCTCACTGACACCCCATGAAGCCAGAGTCCCAGGAGGAGTGATCAGATCCCCTGCCCCTCTGGCTCCAGGGTCTGTAAATGACATTCCCCTTAAAATCCCACTGCTGGCAGCTTGTGTCCTGCACAGGCCCCCACCCGCACCAGGTGGCTTCTCTGGGAGCTGTCAGGGCTTTCTCCACAGAGGCCCCTAAATGCCTGTCTTTTCCCTTCAGGCCCTGCTGGCGTCACAGCTATTGTGACTTGTGTGGAGGCCAGCAAGGCCCCTATTGGGCAGCACTTGGCCCTGGACGCCCTATGCTCCGTCCTGGCCAGCAGGGCCAGCTCTGGCAGGCCAGGGGACTCCAAATGTTCTTCCTTGCCATGGTTCTCCATTTTCTCACAGGACCCAGGTGCTGGACATAAAAAGCTTCACAACAGAATAGGTGTTGAGTGAGGGCCCTGGCAGGGTTTTCTTGGGTTTCTCTTTGTTAGAAACTTGAGTTTCTGTCTGATGTTTGGTGGAACCTGGGGCCGTCCCTGTCCTCTGGGCATACCGCTCCCTGCAGGCGGGCACCTGCTGGCGACTTTGCTTTGTCTTCCGTTTCCTTGCTGCCTGGCTCGCTCACCCCATCAGTCATGACCGGAGAAAGCTTTTTAAAGAAAACTCTTGACCCTTTCTGTGCGGCAGAGTAATTCCTGACTGGGTGAGTGAGCCCCTCCTGTCCTTGTGAAGATCCTGCAGCACTTTGGAGAGGGGCTGTTTGGTTAGGCAGGCCTGCCTCCTTTCTGGGCCTTTCCTGCCGTGCACTTGCTTGACCCGCTCACGTCCAAGTCCCCTGTCCTGCCAAGCTCGCTCAGTGACGCCCACGGCTTCAGAGGCTTCCGTTTTTCCTTTCCCCTGAAATGCACGGAAGCGTCCTTCAGCAGTGGGGCTGCTCGCTGGTGCGGGGTGTCCCCCCACTGGTGCGGGGTGTCCCCTGTGGCTGGTGCGGCGTCTCCACAGTCTGATTCTGTTTCTTATAGGAATTAATTCAGAAGACAGGGAACCACGTAAGAGCAAGGTTTGTTATTATGTAAAATATAGCTCATATTTGGAAAAAAAAATCAGTAAAAGCTGTTGATACATTTTAGGTTTAAATTAAAGAGGAATGGATTTTTTTCTGCTTAATATCAAGTGTTTTTGAGAAAGTCATTTAAATAGATTGTAAATTTGACTCTTTAATTTACAGTAATCTGATTAGATAATAGTGTATCTTTTCTATAGGTTGATAGAGCCCTGTTTATTTTATTGTCTCATTCACTTTACCTAAATAAAAAGTGGTGAGTAAAGATCATAGTGCTTTATAGAATTTAGGAAGTGGTGAACCATCAAGAGGATGAGGTTTGGAGTGATTTGAGGGGAGCTTCTGGAGTGAGGGTTTATGTAGGTTTGAGCACCCGAGTCCGGGCACAGGCAGTCACAGCCAGGGTTACTCGTGTAGCCTGGACAGGTGGTGGGCAGAGCCAGCCTTGCTGGGTCAGAGTCCTGGGGGGCCTTGGGTGGGACCTCTCAGCCCTCTGGCAGAGGAACCAGATGGGGTGAGGAGGCCTGCTGGGCCTGGTGCAGGGGCCGACGCCACGTCCTCAGCCTAAGCTTTTAGCATCAGGAGGGGAGCCCCATGTCTTTCTTCTCTTCCTTTTTTACTGATACAGCGCTTGGCACACAGTTGGAATTCGCTGAAGCCTTAGGGAAGAAGAAAAAAATGTTATTTAAAAATATTTTCCTCAGTTTACTTGGTCTGTAAACACACATCGTAGCACAAGAAACGTCGTGTGCAAAAGTAGTTCTTAAATTGGCGGAGCTCGTCTTCAGCAGCCTCAGTTCTGATGTGAGGTGTCTGCAGGTGCGTGGCTGGGCCTGTGTGCGTTCTCCTGCGCTCGGCGCTGCATCCTGCCTGCGTTCTGGGCTTCTGGCAGGGGCTCCTCAGACACCCTTCTAGTGCTTCCCCTGTGCCCCTGAGCTGGGGACGCCCCGTCTCCGTGTCTTTCACCTCTCCTGTGTCTGCTCTCAGCTTTGCCTCCCCTCTGTTCAGCTCATTTCTTCTGTTTTCTGATTCGTTTTTTTTTTTTTTTTTTTTTTTTGCTCTTGTGGTGTTTATTTCTTAAACCATCCTGTGATTTTTAAAAAAATTTTCTCAGTTATACTTTTTATTTTTTAAAGTCTGCTTTGTTTTTGCCCTAAAATGAAGAGTTTTACAGTTCTCTTCTTCAGTGCTTAAAAAGTTTTAAGTATTTTAGTAAAGATTTTATTTAATCAAAACATACAGAAAATGTGAGTGGGTAAACATTAAGAGATTTTTTTTTTTTAAAGGTTTTCAGAAACAGCAACTGTGTTCTGTTTCTGTCACACCAATGTTGAGGAATTTCCCGGTGGCCTTTGATGGGCTTGCCGCCTCTCCTCCTTTCTCTGTGTGTTGTACTCGGGGTCATGGCCTGTAGAGAATGCAGGATTGGAAATGGGGTGCTGTTCTTCAGATGGGGTGTCATGCGCCTTCTTGGGGGCCTCTGGTCTGTGCCCTGCTGAGCATCTGGGAAACCTGCCCTCATCTTTGAGCGCCGGCTCTGCACCCCGTCCAGGCTGCTTGCTGCCCTGGGCTCTGCCATCAGCTCATCTCAAGTGGGTAAGTTCTCCCAGTTACGGAGTTCTGGCTTCTTGGAGAGTTTCCTCACTGCCTGTGAGCCCAGCAACACCACAGAAGCTGTATTTTATGCAGAATCTAGGTTTTCCACAGCACAAAAGTCAGAAAGGGTGCCACCTTTCTGGGAAGAAGTTTCCAGTACTTCACAACCCATCCTCGGCCAGCCTCCTCTCAGGCCCTTGACCTGTCCTCAGCTTTCTGCATCGCTGCCAAGATTCTAGGCCCAGCAGTGGAGACACTTTGGCCACCACCCTGCTCTCACCTCCCTCTAGCTCTCCGCAAAACTTCATCCTCAGCTTAAACCCACAGTCGGGCTAGTCCTTCCTTCCCCAGAAAGGCATGGTTTGCTGAAGAAAGACACCAGCTCTGCTCTCTGATCACATCCCAGCACCACGAACCCACACTCCTGCTGGGCCTTCCCTGCTCTGGCTGGCCCTGCCCTGGCCCAGCGGGCTGTCTGCGACACTGATGGCGTTCTCTGCACCTTCACCGGGCCGCCAGCTCTGAAAGTGGCTTGTCTAGAGGGAGGGTGGGGTGTATTTTGATACTTGAGTCAACCCCAGAGAGACTGTGGGGCGTGACCTGCGGGCTCTTTGCTGTGATCACCCTTGTGTTTCCTCATGACCTCGGTCACTCTGTGTCTCGATGTCCTCCCTGGGCCTCTGAGTACTAGTACTGGTACGTGCCTGGCACCCTTACTGAAAAGCACAGTCAAATGGAACGTCTCCCCTCCACGCCCTGGCTCCCCTTCTCCTCCTGGTAGTCCTGTGCTCTGCTTTCCAAACGAGGGCCCGCGAGCCGAAGGCCTTCTGGCATGTTGGGCGTGTGGTCACTTGCTAGGGACCTCGGCTCCTCCTTCCCTCTTCACTGTCCGTCAGCGGCCCACATGGAGAGCGAACAGCTGTGGGGCGGTGTGGGAGGCAGTCAGATGCGGAGGCTGTGGCCTGTACTTGTGAGCTACAGAAGTGCTGGTGTGCCGAAATCGGAGCCACGTCTGCCTGCAGGGCCCTGCCTCGGTCCTCCAGCCCCACTGGGCCCCATCCGTCGTCACCCACTGTGGGGTGACCTGCTCCCCAGGTCCTGGGGAAGCTGTGCTCAGTGCAGCCAGCACCGCCCTCAGCTTTCCCCCAACACTTGGTGGTCCTACGCAGCCTTGGTGGAGCCAGCCAGCTGGGAAGTGTGTTTTTCTCATTCCCTGCTTGCTGATAGCCAGCCCATCATCCCCAGATGGTGATTCCCCCAGAAACCTGTGGGTCACCTGCGTGGTCCTCGCCAACTCTCCGACTCCATGTGGTGGCCAGTGGCACTGGCTCTTGCTCGGGGAATCTCATTGCCAGTGCAGCCATTGTGAGAATGAAATCAGACAAACTTAGAACTCAGTGCATCACTTTAGAAACAGAAGTAATCAGTACTAAAACGCGCCACTGCCTGCCTATTTATTCGTGGGGTCTTTGTGTCCTTGTGATGAAAGTGTCCAGGTGTGGTCAGACCCTCTCTGTAGCCCTCTGGGTACCCCTAGCTCCTGTGTCTCAGGGCCTTTGCTCTGCCGCTCCCTTCCTGCGGAGAACCCCTTCCTGCGAATTTTAGGGACCCATTACCAGCCAGTTCTAGCTTGAGTCCCAGCCTCTGAGAGAGGGCCGTGGGGGTGGGGGGGGCGGGGTCAAGGGCTGCCTGTGACTCTCAGAGGAGAACGTGTACCCTAGGGCTGCTCTGCACTTGGAGATGGTAGCGCAGCGCCTGTGCATGTGCTGGCTGGGTGAGTAGTCCTCCAAAGATTGCTTTGTTTTTTAAAATGGTGTACACATGTATGTGTAGGGAGAAAACTTGGATGAATTTCGTCACCACCTGCTGCAGTCGATAGTTGAGGGTTCTAAATGTGTCTGCACTGGGCTGCTTTTGCCGTGTTCCACACCTGCCTCACGCAGGCAGAATTGCCCGTGCCTGTCGGCAGGAAGATCCCAGGGCAGTCCCCCGGGGCCAGTTCCTTTGGCACCTTTTTTGAGCTGCTCTGAGCTGTCAGTGTTTGTGGCTAGACAGAGGGTGTGCAGATCCTGGGCTTCAGCTGAGGCTCTGTGCCCTGCCTCTGGGCCATGCTCACCAGGACCCTTTCCTGCTCTGTGAACTGGCCCTGAGCAGCTGTGTCTTTGTTCTTGGACATGACGGAGGTGTGCGACAGACAGTGCCTTACGATGTGTGCCTTGAGGGGTTGGTGGCACAGCTACAAGTGCCTTTTGTCGCTGTGGGATTTCCTGATACCTTTTTTCTCTTTGGCCAATGGATTTTCCAAGGTTCATGCGCCAAGAACTAGCATGTGATAAAAGAACGTTTTGTCTTCACGTGACCAGTTCCTTACCTGGCAAGCCTGAAATCCCAGTGTTGTAGGAAACAGCCCTTCATGGGAAGGGCTCAGCTGAGGGAGCGAGATGCTCTTGAGAGGCGGGATCCTCACTTTGTGGACCACGGTCCCTAAGTCTAGACAGGGATGGAAACTCCTTCTTTTGGCCTCACGTGCAGCATTTGTGTGGCATCCTCCAGAAAGGACTGTGGGCGCAGGGGAGGGCTTGCATTTCTCCCTCTTCCCAGAACACGATGTTTCCCAGTGAGGATGCGGGACATTGTTCACTTGGTCTGAGTCCTGTGTCACCTGCACACACAGCGGGGCTCCTGTTGGAGATCTGCCGCTGCTGATTTTGTTTCTTTCAGGGCTCCCTCCTCCCTTCTGCTTGGGCCTCCCTGTCCACACTTAACTTGGGGGAGGTTTCCCCCTGGGACAGGGAAGAAGGCAGATTTGGGCAGCAAGACCCGGTCTTAACCACAGCTGTGCTGCTGAGCTGTTGAGAGCATCCTTACTTAGCTTCTTTGGGCCTCTGTTTTCTCATCTGTGTGTTGGGGTAGTAGCACCCACCTCGTGTGTGCTGTGAGGGACCGAGGTGCCAAGTTTGTTCCCTGATCATCCGTCTGTGAGTCCCTGTCCTCAGCACATGGAAGTGAATGTCTCCTGGTCAGGTGCAGACCTCAGGCCTCCTGGGGACATGGCACATCAAGGACTTTGTTCATGGAGCTTCACGTTTGTGTTTGCAGGTGCTTGTCCACACACACAGGGCGGCGGGCCCTGGGGCTGCTGTGCTCCTGTCAGCTCCAGGCCCTCTCCCTGCCTTGTGGTGCTGTGGCCGCACACCTGCCCTCTTTCTAGTCCTCCCTATGCTGCCTGAGTGTCCACAGGCGGGGAGGCTGTCTCTTGCGGGAAGGTCTAGAACCTTCTTAGAAGGTAGATTATGGCAAACCAAAATTTTTTTTGGTTTGTTTTGTTTTGTGATAGAAGCTCACTCTGTTGCCCTGGGTAGAGTTCCATGGCATCATAACTCACAGTAACCTCCAACTCTTGGGCTCAAGCAGTCCTCTTGCCCCAGCCTCCTAAGTAGCTGGGACTATGGGCTCCCATTATCACGCCCTGCTATTTTTAGAGATGGGTCTTGCTCTTACTCAGGCTGGTCTCAAACTCTTGAGCTCAGGCAATTCACCTACTGTGGCCTCCCAGAGTGCTGGGATTACAGGTGTGAGCCACCACACCCTACCTCAAACCAATGTTATTTTGACTGATTTGTGGTAGGAAAAATATTTATATAATTTAACATTTTTCCTTTTCTTTACAAATTAGATTATCACATTTTAAAACCAGAATAAATGCTTTCAGCAGACTTGCAGAAAATCCTGGGTGGAGGAGACGCCTCTTCCTGGGAGAGCCCCCATTGGAGCGGGTGGTCACTCAGGCCTTTCTTGCCCCTCAGGGCGCCACTGTCTCACTGATCTGTTTCTCACCCCTGTTTTTCTGTCTGTAACGGAGTAGTTTGAAGCCTTACCAGTCTCAAGCCAGTGATAGGCACAATATTCACTTCCCAGAAGCCCTGAGGTCTCCAGATGGCACAGCCACAGGGACCTGGCATGGGGCGGGGTCTGTAGGGAGCAATGATGTTCTGGTTATTTGTTTCCTTTAGTGAAAGGAGGCCTGGGCTTGGCGTGGCCTCCACCTCCTATGGAGAGTAGCAGTGTTTTCTACGCAGTTGCAGAGGAAATGCCTTTCCAGGGCAGACTTTCTTAGGGCAGGCCTTGGCTTGGGCCACTGGGTGGCTGTGTGTCCCTGTCAGGCAGCTGGAGTGGTGCACACTTGGTGAGCTGGTAGAAGGTCCCCAGAGACCCAGAGTCTGCCTTGGAGTGCAGAGCCAGTGCCAGTCGGAGACGGGTTGCAGGTGTGCGACTTGTGTCTGTGTTGCAGAGACCTTAAATGAGCTCTTTCCCACTGAACCTGCCCATCCTTCTGCGCTGTGGCCTGGGCCTGGCTACCCGGGCCTGCACTCGGGGCTTCCGGATCCCTTCTCCACCTTCCCTCCAGGCTTTGGGCTCAGCTGTGCCCTCCCTCCCCGCCCCCTTTCACTTGTGCTTTCAGAGTGGCCAAACTAGGTAAGAGATGAGAAAGGAATTGTGCCCAGGTGCTGGGTTTGGGTGTCTGTGCTTGAGCCTGGCTGTCCCAGATGCACGGTGGGCTCCGCATGTTGTCTTCTTTCCCGCATCCTTCAACAATCGCTGAGCTTCTGCTGTGCCAGGAAGGGGCCAGCACGGGGACACCAAGGGGAGTGGGATGCAGTCCCTGCTTTCTGGGGGCTCCCGAATAGTTAAAGGGAATTGCAGAACACAAGTGCAATGCAGGGCCCCAGGGATGGAGGCAGTCAGGAGGGTGCGGCTGTTTAGGGGATGGCAGAGAGCCAGGGTCCCCCTTCAGGGCTCTTCCTTGAATGGTGTTCTCTAAGTGCTGGGGATGGGCAGGGTTGGGGGATTTTGCTGCTGGTTAAAGAAACTGCCAGAAGAGTGAGGCTTGCTGGCTGCAAGCCTGACCACTCAGTGACGGTCTCCCCCCTGGGCTGTCCTCTCGCTCCCAGCCGGCGCTCCACCCTCCTTCCGCGGGCTCTGTGCTCCGCTGGCCTGTGCGCAGCCTTTGTCCAGGCAGTGGCCTGTGTCTGGAGAGCAGGCAGTCTCCAGGGAGGGGCAGAGTCTCGCCACCCACTGGAGAGACTGAGGTTCCGTCACTGGTGCATCCGTCTGGGAAAGGCACTAATGGCAGTGTGGGGTCTGGCAGGGCTGCGCGAAGGCGGGTCATACGCACAACACTCAGCTATCTTTCCTGCCACCACTGGGGTTCAGATACACGGAGGGAGGGCAACAGAACAGGTGACGCCCTGTGCTCTCTGACAGCACTTGTCAGGGCACTTGCCCAGGTCCCCACCCGTGTTCTGAGCCGGGCCTCCCCGTGCTCTTCAGGCCCTGTCTGTGGTCTCCGGCGCACTTTACGTGGCCACCAGACTGAGCTCCCCAGCTTAGGGGTGGGGTGGTTTCCCTGAGCCAGGTTTCAGCATCATTCTTCCTGCCATGGAGATGCGCTTCCGACTCTCTGGGATCCCAGCCTCCTGGGCCCACGCAGCCCCGGACTACATTCTTTTTCCTGCTGCTCCATCTGCTTGGGAGGAGCTTGCCCACCATCACCAGTGAGCACCTGCTCATCGTTCAAGGCCCCTGCTCTGGAAGTGTCCTGACCGAGACAGGCGATGGCAGGGCTGTGTCTTCATGCCCTGTGAATAGACCCTGCCTTGGTTTGACTTGGCACCACGAAAGGATTCTGGGCTCCCCTGGTGTCATGGCTGCCCTGGGAGCCTGGGGACAGGGATCCCGGCTCACCATCGCACATGTGCCTAGCACCCGGGGGCAGGGGTAGGACCAGCTGCTGCAGAGGCCCCAGCCTGGATCTGAGGCTGGAGTCTGAGCAGCAGGGTGCTCGGGGTGCACAGGGCCCTGCCCCAGGCATGCTCACAGCGACCGGACACTCACTTGCACACCCATGGGGCCTTAAGGGCAGGGCTGGAGGTCAGCTGCCTCTCTCTGGGTGTCCTCCTCCTGGGGGCCCTGTTCTGCTACCCATTGGCAGCTAAAACAGGAGCCTCAGTCCTTGTCCTGTGACCCCCTCCGCCATTGCACTCCCAGGCACCCCTACGGATGCTGACCCAGGAAGTGCAGGCTGACAGTGCCTCTGTTCCGTGGGGACGTTTCTTGGTGAATCAGCAGGTTGAGCCTGTGCCATTTCTGTGTGAGCCCTGTGCTTGGACAATTATGACTCATTTGCTCGCCTCTAGATTTGCGTCAATCAAACCACATGTGAAGAAAGCGTCAGTGAGCGAGGCTTTGCCGGCAGCTTGGCATCCAGCGGGGACATTCACCAGGGACGGCCTCACAAGGCCAGCCTGCCTGCCGCGCTCATCCTGGTGGTCTGGGCTGCGGGCCTGGGGCATCCTCAGCCGGGCAGGGTTCCGGCCGGCCCGTCCGCCCCCCTCTTCCCTCCCCTCCTGAAGCCACCACTCAGAGCGCAGGAGGTGGGCGAAGTGGTAATTGCAGCTTTCTCTGCCGTTTGCTGGTTCCCTATGTGTAATCCTGCGTGTATTTACGGCTCTGGGAATGTTTACAGCTGGAAGCAGACCCACTGATCTTTTCTTCCCTGTCACACAAAATAATTTTGGGGCATGGCTCTTTGAAAAGATTCCTTGTAAGAAAAACTTAATTAAAAAGGGATGTCACTGTGCCCCCACCCCTTATAGCCAAGAGAAGCAGGAGAGGAAAGGAGTGTTCCAGAAGGGGAAGGAGGCCGGGCAGCAGGACGGCAGGGAGCAGCTGGACACCGGTGTGTTCACCCCGCGCTGAGGAGGGCGCCCAGCTGGCACTGCTGAGCTTTGCTGGGTGAGGTCTGTTCTCGGTCGGGCCCCAGCCTGCGTGTGTGTCTGGGGGTGGCCTGCGGAGCAGCCAGCTGGAAGCAGGGTTCCCAGGGCAGCCGGTCCCAGGTTTGCTGGACTTTGTTGTTGTTGTTTTTAAGTATACAAATTAAGGCGGTGCCTGTGGCTCAAAGGAGTAGGGTTCAAGCCCAGCCCCAGCCAAAAACTGCCAAAATTAAAAAAAGTATGCAAATTAAGTTCTGTTTTTACTGTAAAAGTTGATTTTGCTGTTGTCTCCCCAGCTGTTCAGTAGTGACCGGTCCCTCAGACCCAGCGTCATGAACCCCCGTTAGTCCACATGCCTGCCCTTGAACTGAGGTCGTCACCACGTCACCTCAGTTTATCCAAGTTTGGGGTAATGATCAGAAGAGTGCTCACATGCCACTGCCCCACGGAATCGAGGAAGCTTGAGTGGTTGTGAGAGTCTCCATCTTCTGAAATTCCTATCTGGACTGGCCGAGAGTGTCTCTGCCACGGCTGTGAGCCCAGGTGTGTGTTTGCATCAACCTGCAAGCAGCTGGGGAACGCCGGACGGCAGCAGAACAGATCAGTTGACACCTCAGTCCAGACCTAGCCCGCCCTCTGTGGGTCTCTTTCTATTTTTTATTATGTAAGATTCCAGAACATTTACAAAAGTGAGAGAAGACAGAAGGACACGAAAGCAGTCATCTTAGCGTCACACAGGTGTCTGGGAGTTGCGGCCTCTTCTTAATACAAAAGACCATTATCATAGCTTTAATTGATCAATATGTTAATACCATCACATAATCAGTCATTGTTCAAAATCCCCAATTGTCTCAAACAGTTTTTAGGTTTTTTTTTTTTTTTCTTTGATGTGTGGTGGTGGTTCAAATAAGATGTGTGCATTCCGATGGCCACCGTATCACTCACGACTGGCGTCTGCAGGAGGCCCCGCCTGGTCCCCGTGCCTCTGTCTCAGCAGTGTGTCTGTAAGAAGCTTGGCTGGACATCCTGACAGGTCCCCACCAAGTGGCTGAGTTTGCTTTTCTCCCTTCAGTCTCTGGTACATGTAACTCAGAGGTCCAGTGGCAGCTCCTGTCACTCGGTTTAGGGACACAAATGGGTAGTGTTCCCATTTCCTCCTGGGCGATCGGCAGCTTCTGACCCTCACTGCCCAACTCACCCCTTCCATTCAGCAGGGAAGCAAAGAGAGATTCTGAAACTCTTGTCCCTTTCTCTTGAGTGAAGTGGACTGCTGTGGAGAGAAAGTTGCCTCCCTCAGTCTTTGATCCACATAGCAAAGGCTTTCTTTAGCGACCAGTTTTCAGAGTAATGAACTACAGTAGAACCTCCATAAGTTGACCACCCAAGGGACTGTGACAAACTGGTCAACATACGGGAATGGTCGACATAGGAGCTAGGCCTGCCACCCTGACATGTCTGTGATAACCAGGCCGGCGTGAGGAGGGGTTGGTGCCGTGGGCGGCCGGCTACGGAGGCTCTGCTGTAGTTGCTTTCTGGTCATCTAAAGGCAGCCAGTGACTTCTGTCATTGATTTATTCTTGAGTATAATTGCGAATTCATGGATTTAGGTATCGCACGCGTTGGCCCTCGAGTCCTTTGGGCAGGAGTCTCAGAGTCCTTGACACCTGTGCTCCTCACTGTGCTCTGACTGGACGTTTGTCATCTTACACAGTTTCTTTCTCCAGACTAGAATAATCTCCCATCTCAAGATTGTTAGCCACATCCACAAGGTCCATTTTACCGTTGAAGGTGACATATTTATAGATTTTAAGAATGAGGATGTGGGCCTCTTTGGGGGTCTGTCAGTCAGCCTTCCATAGCCCCACTCTCAGATATACAGCTCTGGCCTCTGACTGTCCTGACTACGGAGGGCAGCTCTCTGGCCAGTCACAGGGAGGGGAGAAGCCTCTTTGGAAATGCAGGTGCAGCTTAGGAGGGGACTGGTGTAGATGTTCCTCCCAGGGTCTGGGGGCTCAAAGACCCCCTCTGCTGCTCCAGACCCCTTCAGCTGCACACCTAGCTCCACCGAGGGAAGGGCAGCGACTGTGGTGCCCGCAGCAGCAGAGCTGGTGTGTCGTGGATGAGCAGGGCTGGTGTGCCTCGGTGCGTGCAGATGGTGCTGGGTGAGGGTCTGGTGCTGGGTCTGATACCGTCTTCAGAGAAATGTCTATTTAAAATCTTTGCCCAGTTTTTAATTGGGTTATTTGCATTTTTTTTGTTGTTGAGTTGTCAAGGTTCTTTATATATTCTGGTTGAAGCTCTTTTACCAGACATGTGATTTGCAAATATTCTTCCCATTCTGTGGACTGCCTTTCTGCCTTTTCTTTTTCTGGATGGCATCCTTTGAAGAACAGAAGTTTTTAATTTCAGTAATATCGCGTCTGTCTCTTTTTCTGTTGTTGCACGTGCTTTGGTGTCCCACCAGAGACAGGCACTGGATTCCAGTGTGACTGCAGTGATGCCGAGGCCTCCTCTGGGCTCCTGCTTTTGAATTCTGTGGAAGTTTAGTGCTATTTGGCTTCCCGGTCTGTTGAGAGAGATGCGTATTCCGTGCCTTGCCAGCTTCTGCGGTGTCTGACGGCTGGACTCAACTTTTCCCACAGTTGTTTTTAATTGAATGCCCATGGGAGAGTGGCCAAGTAAATTGAATGTTTCACAGAACAAGCTGAGTTTCTTTGTTGATTTTTTTAAATGGGGCTTTTTTATTGTTACTGTGCACTTTATTGGAATTTGGCACCACACTGGGAATGACCATTGACGTCCATATCGCTGGTCTTATTGAATGTTGTAGCATCAGGGAGGCTCCACCACTCTGGACACAGGGTCCGAAACATTCCAAAGCCTCTGTGTAATCTGCAGGTGGACGTTCCCTTGCCGTTAGGTTACTTGTGGACACAGAGCCATCAGGAGCTCCCAGCGTGGGACATGTGTCCTGAAGAGAGAGGCCGTGTCTCAGCATGATGGAGGGCCGCTGGCCTTCAGGGTCCAGACCCGGAGCTCCGCTTGCCACCTCCCACCGCCGAGCCAGCCAGGCCTCCTGTCTGTAGAGAGGAGCTTCAGCAGCGTCGCCACGAACCGCAAAGTTCCCACGGCAGGGTCTATTACCCTGTTGCAGGGGTGGTTCCCAAGGGAGAAGAGGTCTTCTTGAACCTCTCGGTTCATTTGGACTGAGGATTCGTGGATGTCCAAGTGTGACATTTAGAAATTAGAGTGTTCTAAACACAAAACATACTAAGCCTCACCCTGTTTACTAGTTTTGAATTCTAAATCTTTCATTTAGATTAGGGTTATCTGTGTCTATCAGATAAAACCCCAGCTTTGGGGCTGTAAGTGTTTGGGGGACTTGGTAATATTTAGGGCATACTTAACAGTAATGCAGACAATCGCCGTCCCTCTGAGCGAGGAGTGAACTTGGCAGGCACACCCTCTGTCTTGGACTAGCCCCCGGCCGCTGTCTCCCCTCTGGGCCAGAGCCCTGGGTGCCCCTGCTGTGCTCACGGGCGGCACACCTGCCAGCATGTCAACCAGCGGGGAACCTGTCCCCTCCTGCAGGTGGCTGGCTTAATGGTTGTAGAGACTTTAGGCAGTTCCCATCTGAGCACATCATACATTACACCAAGTTGAACAAAAGTAGAACTTCTTAGTTTGGGGTGGGGAGGAGTTCAGTCCCCAGGAGACTGGGGCGTGTGGTGATGTCCCTGGAGAGGGTCCCCAAACTTCTTCTCAATTCTCATTTCAGAAGTCCCCTTTCCTTTCCACCACATCTTGCTGTCTCAGCAGGGTACATCCTGGCTCCCCATGAGCTGTGCCCCCTCCCAGCTGGATACTTGGGGCAGCCAGTGAGCATCCTGCTGAGGTAGCAGGCTTGTCCCCTGACTTGGTAGGAAGCTCCTTCCCCCAAGTGTGTCCCTCGGCATCGGCTCTGTTTCTGGTATGCGTCCTTCTCTCACTTACTGGTGGACGGGCGGTTGAGGGCTTCCTGCCCCGGGTGATGAGCGGGAGCCTGTGAAACCACGGCCTGTGAGGCTGGGCCATGACCCCACCGATGAGACAAGGCTGAGAATCTGGGCATGGGCTGTTACTGGCTTCGCTGTGGCACTGTTAGGGGTGCACAGTTCTCTCCATCTCTGTAGCTAACAGGGAAGGTGTGTGGTGCCTGTAAGTTAAATGGCTTGAGTCACCATCAGCCTCTGAACGCCCATGAGGTTGGCCATCCTAGGAGACCGGGTGACACTGCTCAGTGGCTCCCAGCAACCAGCCTGCTGGAGTGGGTGTACAGACCCTCCCCCGAGGGCTGGGGGCATCGTCCTCTTCATGCTGTGGGGAAACTGAGACACCGAAGGACAGCTGCAGGAAATTCCTGGGAAGTGGTTGCAGTTCGGCTCCCCTCTGAAAGGTCATGCAGTGGTGCCTTGGGAGCTCCCTGCCAGCAAGGGGAACTGGGTGCCGCCCTTCCTCACATGGTGTGTGTGCTATAGGCATGTAGACATGTGGATGAATGGATTTGTGTGTGAGCGGTGAGGGCACAAGTGGCTTCCGCCATCTGGTAAACTAAGTGTCGGTGTCCAAGAGTGTGTCCTGGGGGACTCTCCGCTTCTGGTGGCCTCGGTCGTCCTACCTGGGGCAGCCTCTGCAGGTCCGCTCAGCTCACCCTTCTGCAGCTGTCTCTTTGTTTCACCTTGAGGGTAGAGGCGTGGGACACCCTCAGGCCTCTGCTCTGAGTCTGGGCCTCCTGGGGCTCTCTCCTAGGCCTTTGCCTCCAGTCCCTTCAGGGTCCCCATCCTGTGCCCTGGGGCTTCCTGGACCTCTGGCCTGTGTGACTGACCTTGGTTCCCAAAAGGCAAGAGGGCTGAAAGATCAGTTCTTACACCTTGAGAACTGATGCGGCTTCTGGGGAGCTCTGTTTCCCTTTGTCTGTTGAGCCCTTATGAGGTCCCTGACAGGAGATGGGACAGTTGGCTCCCTCTCCACCCAGGAGCATCCTCTGGTGACCAGGGGCCTCCTGCCCCCAGGTGCTCACGTGCTGGTGATGGTGCTGTGGCCAAGCTCAGAGGAAATATTTTGATTCCTTTCTGTGATAAGTCAGAACTCAGAGAAACGATGAATCTCTTATCTTTGATGTGCTTATTTACTCAGCATCTTTTCAGAGTCACACTTTATCCTGAGAAGTTCTAAGCCTGTGTCTAATCTTGGTGATCTCTTAGCTCACTTGCCCTTGTCCATGTGCAGGGCGGGGGGGCCTGCTCCTTCCAAAGGCCCCTCTGTGGGCTCAGTTGGTGTGTGAGCCTGCGGAGAACTCCGTCTGGAGAGGGCCCCCTTCCAAACACTCCTGGTGACTTAGATAACTCTTTGGCTTAACATAGAAAAGAGTTAGCGAGATCTTTCATGGATTTTAAGTATGTCATAGGTAGGTATTGTGCTTTTAAAACCTTGATATTTGTCTTTTTAGGAAAATGCCTTCATTCTCAGGGCATTTGAAAGATTGTGTATGGAACATGAGGAATCGCTGTCCAGAGTCTCAGTGGCTGGGACAGCGAAAGCAGCAGGCTCGTGTCGCACACTGACCAACTGGCCTCCAGTGGTCTCTTTTTCCGGTGGAGGGAGAAGCGTGTGAGGATGACACGGGAAGCTGCCCTGGCACAGAGGCTCCTGTGAGGCTCACCTGCCTCCGTCCCTGTGATCTCAGTTCACATGGCCTTGCAGTGGCCACAGGAGTTTGAGGGTCCCAGGCACAGGCCTTTTCTATGGGAGCCTCTACGGCCTGCCTTGTCCCAGGCTCTCTTGGAGGAAGTGCTGCGGGGCTGCAGGGCTGCGGCTGGTTTCTTGTTTGTACAACTCTCTACAACTGTGCAGAGTTCTGCCAGGAACCATCAGAGATTTTCATGCCTTTATAACTGCCAAGGGGCCTGGGCAGTCCTCACTGCTCAGCATATTATCCTGAAACCCTGGGTCATGCTAGGCTGTCCTGAAACCCTGGAGTCACTGGCAGGAGCTGTCGGCCACTGCTCCATTTCAGCCCAGATCAGCTTCTGTGTGAGTCCATGTCAGAGGTGACTGTGTCTGGTGTGGTGTGGCTGCCCACGGTCAGGGTCAGGGTGAGTGTGGGTGCAGCAGCCAGGCTCTTACAGTGAGGGAGTCCCACTGTCTCCCAGGCTGGGGATGAGAGCTCTGAGAGGTTTCGGAACGTGCCCAGTGTGTTCCTGGTGGCTCTCGGCCAGCCAGTCTGCAGCTGTCTCTGAGACCTTGTCAGCCACACCTTCTCTCTCTGTGCACCTGCTGTGCGCAGCCACTGTACCCAGGGCAGGGTCACCAGTGGTGAGCCGTAGCCCTGCTCTGTCCTCTGTGTTTAGGGGAGGTGGTTAGGACCAGGGCAGATGAGCCTGATGACCCAGTGTCCTTTGGGGAAGGCCACAGCACTTGGCACATCCCGTATGTGATGGAGCAGGTATCTGGGGAGCTGCAGGGGCTGCCAGGCTCCCTTGGTCATTATTGGTGGACCCTGGCAGAACGAAGGAAGATCTACTTCCACTGTGCAAGCTCCGAGTCCACTTTGGGCTGCCTAGAAATAGGACACAAGGGAGGGGCCGTGCGGGCGAGTCGGGAGTGTAGACAGAGGGGACAGGGGGCAAGCAGGGTGCTGGGAGCTGCAGTGCTCAGCTGTGGGTGGCAGAAGTTGTGATTTTTTTTTTTTAGGCTGGTAGTTTACAGTTTTACTGAGTGTACCCTAAAATAGGGGATGCTTGCCTTTGGGCTGCTGGTCTGGAATGGCCAGTCATTTCTGTCCTCAGCAACCCTGGAGGCCCCCGTAGAATGGGGCGGCCAGTGTTGGGCCAGGTGGCTGTGAACTTGCAAGCCCATTGCTGGCCAGGGGGACACTACTGCAGGGGCTTGGCTGGGGCTGGCGGTCTCAGCCAGTGGCTTGTGGTGCAGGACAGTGTGAGTGGGTTGTAAGCTTAACCTGGGTACTGGGGACAGGTCCAGGCCTGAGGAGAGTGGAGAGTATGGACTCCGCCTGGTGCTCTGTGGAAGGAGGCAGACCCTGCCCAGAGCAAAGTGTCCCCTCCCTGTAGGCAGGTGGGGCTGCAGCAGCACCCGGGCCTGCCTGCGACCTGCCTTGGTCCCAGCAGTCTCCCTACAGGCGTGGGGACTCTGTGCCCTCCTTTCTGCCCTTTGGGTGGGGAGCAGGCAGGGTCGGCCATGCTTCTGCCTCGTGGGCAGGGTGTGAGGGTGAACAGTCAGCTCGCCTGTGGCTTCACTCAGCCCTCTAGGCCCAGATGGTCAGTCCTGCGGCCTGATGGGAGGTTCAGCACCCGCACCGTCCAGCCTGCATTGCAGCTCCCCACCCTGCTTGCCCTGAGCACCTAGCAGAAAGCCTGCCCACGTGTGTAACCCTAGAAAAGGCATCAGAATCTCCCCCGGCAGTCACCGCCCCGAGACTGTTCTTGGTCTTGCATCACACCCAGCGCCCAGCCTGGTGCCAGTGTCCCTGCCCACCTGGTGGCCCAGTGGGCATCTGTGTGACCTGGTGTTCTGCTCCCTGCTGTGTGTCCCTAGGTGACGCTGAGCAAGAGCGTCTGGGGCAGCCCCCAGCTTCCTCAGGAGGCGCAATGGCACCTTCCTCTTGGGAGCCAGGAGAGCAGGGTGAGGGAGGCCGAGGTGTTGCCTGGGAGGTTGGACTGGGCGCTCGGGGGAACCCTGGGTTCTCGGGCAAGGACTGAGGCTTCCTGGCCATTGCCATTTGCAGCTGCCTCTGTGTCCAGGTCCAGGAGGTGTTGGGCAGATTCCGTCCCCGCTGTCACTCCCTCAGATGTGTGTAGAGTCCAGCGACACTGCTGACTGTCTCCCAGTGATGGAGGGTCACTTCCTGGCTTCCAGGGGCTCCTTCACCTTCCTGGGTGGAGCAGGAGGGTTCGTCTCCCAGGGTCCTGTGTGCTGCTCTCCCTCCAGGGTGCTGTGGGTGTGCAGTGACGGATGTCCTGGCATCACACTGACCTGCCTGCCCCAGGCAGCCTCCTCTGCAGTGAGGATCAGAGCGTCACTCTGGGCATGTGGTCAGCCCTTGTCAGTGCACCGTGCAGACCCCAGAGCCCCCTTGGCCCTGGGGTCACTGTGCCCCTTAGGAAATGGGGACGTTTTTTTCAGAGCCATCCCTGAGTGGGCAGGGTAGCCAGAGCACACCCCTCTTTTGAGGTCTGCATAGGTGGTCTCTGGGGCCCAGTGTATGGGGGATTTTCCTCCTGAATCCTCTGTTCTCCAGATCACCTTGCTGGTTGCTGTCCACAGATACCTCACCCGTGCAGGTCTGTGCATTTTTCAGGGTCTGGAGGGACTCAGGGTGCCCTCACCTAGATGAGCAAGAGCAGGACATCTTGTCCAACTGGGGACCAAGACCTGGAAGCAGATGGCCACCCAGCTATCCTTTCACCTGCCCCCTTCGTATGCTGCTTGTGTGCCCAGAGCCAAGTGGTGCTAACAAGCGGCAGGGTTGTCTGTGATTTTAGAAGTTCTGTTTCTTCGTAGGAACCCATGGCTTCTTGTGAGTGTGATTTATTTTGCAAGCACACCCGTCACTGGTCTGAGGTTGACATTCTGCCGCTGTGCTTGCTGAGAGGCCACAAGTTTGCAGCGGGTGGGTGGAGCATGTTAGGAGCTGGGATTTTCCTTGTCCTGGGGTCAGCGTGACCTGGAGTGGCAGGTCCTTCCCCAGTGGGTTCAGAACAGGCCAAAGGAGGTGCGAGAACCCCAGGGGCAACCCTAAGCTCTGGCTTCAAAGGTGGGGTCTCAGCCACCTCCCCTTCACACTGCTTCCTGCACCTGTACCAGGCCTGGGGGTGGGAGACTAGAGAGAGTCCCTGAAGGTTCAGAGAGGCAGCGTCCACCTTGCAGAAAAAAGAAAAACAAATTGCCACCCACAGACAGTGTGAGAGTGCCAGGATCCGGGTGATAGCGAGTAGGAAGGCAGGAGGGGGAGGTGTTGCCTCAGCCCCCCAGGGGCCCATGGGGGACCCGCAGCAGGGTGTGGCCACGGGGCAAGGAGTGCTCTCAGGGGAGCAGCTCCCAAAAGTGTCCAGAGGGCAGTTCAGGGCTTCCCTGGGCCTGGCCTTGCTGGACTCTGCAGCAAGGGGGTCCTGCGGGAGAGGGTACTACTGGCCGTTTGGCATCAGACGCCCTGGCTGGCCCTTAGTTTCCCCCCCACCTGCATGTAGCCGGCCCTCCAGCCTCATCCCTGGGCGGCCACACTGCTCCTTCCAAGACAAACCACCACATCTGCCCAGTGACCTTCTCAAGCTGTCCTGCATTAGCACATTCTTAACAGACATTTAAAAACCAGCTAAACAAATCCCATTTCCTGGCCCCACACTTGCACTCCTGTAAGAGTGAGTTGCATTTGGAAATGCCTACACGTAAATTCCCGAATGGAAACCGGGTTTTAACCTTCCGCAGTGCGTCTGCTCTTCTGCTCGTGGAGGCCATGGGTGGTGGACTGATGGAGGCCACGTGTCTCCGCCCTCTCCTCCCAAGGTGTCCCCAAGGGTTAGTGGCCCCTGTGTCTAGGATGGCCCCTGAGGCCACAGCCCATCTCCCTGGGAGCCCCTTTCCTGGGCCTTTTTCTTTCCCAGAGTTGTGTCTGCCTCTGCTTCCAAAGGGCATCAGTGCCCCCCACTCTACTCCTTTAGGGTCCATGGGGAGTGGTGGATAGGGGCTCTGCCCTCACAGAGCTTGTCCTCTGTAGAGAGGGCACAGAGTGGCAGTCACTGGGCAGCCACTTTAGAGTGGGTGGCCAGGAAGTGCCCTGTAGCCAATGCCAGTGACCCAGGCCAGCTGCGCAGTTGGCAGCTGGGGGGGACATTGACCCACTTGAGGGGCAAGTGCAGCTTGCCTGGGGGTCAGGGAAAGGGGCTCCAGGGCGGTGGGCTGGGAGCTCAGTGCTGCCTGGCAGTGGCTGCTGTGTCCTTGGAACAGCTGATTTCTGGGGCACCAGCAGAGCAAGTGTTAGTGGTTTCCAGCAGGAGTTGTGGTGCTGTGTCCTGCTTGTGTCACCCCTGGACCGAGGGGACAGAGCGCTCGCTCCCCTTGGCCCTGAGTGCTCAGGCAGCCTTCTGTTCTCCTCAAGAGGCTCTTTCTGTAGAGTGAGCTCTCCCTGGGTCTGGACTTCCCTGGGGCTGCGTGTGGACCCTGGGTGAAGCTTTCAGCCTGTCTCAGAGCTGCCTGGCCTTGTGGGAGAGACCTGCCGTCCAAGGCCTCACGCTCTGTGTCCACTGGGGCCTGGCTTGTCAGGGACATGCCGGGTGAGTTTGGGGCCAGGCCTCAGAGTCCTCTGTGTGCCAACAAAGTGCCCACTGCCCATTTCTCCTGCACCTGTGGGCACACTTGGTACCCTGTCCCTGGCCCCTGCACAGGCCACTGGCCTCCTCTTGGTCCCACATTCAGGCCAAGAACAGGGGTCACTGACATTTGGCCAAGAGTGTCAGTGACCCCTGGACCGAAGGCGAAGCTGGGCCTTGAGTGGTTATGGCGTTGCTTCGTATTTATCCAAATTAAGCAGGAAGGCGGACTGAGAAGGCCCCGGTCTATTTCTAATTAGATTTTAATCTCTGCCTTCACAAAAGCTATTCTCTCTCCTCTTCCTCCCTAAGTTTTTAAAAAAAATCTCAAAGAAAATACAACCCTTCCATTTATAATTCTGCAGAGAACCAAATTGCTACTCTCTTTCCGAAGTATGTTACTGTGGCCTCTGGTATTAAGCCAACCCTTTTGTAATCCTAGTAAAATTTTATCTCACATCATGGAAATTTAGGATTCTCCCACAGAGACACCACAGCAGGAAATGCTTGCTTCTAAAAAGCCCCGAGGAAGCCCTGCTCCTGGGGTGAGTGGGCAGCGTTTCTTCCTTGCACTGTGGAGTGAGCAGCAAGGCAGTGCTGACCTGTCACCAGGATGAACCCTTGACGTCCGTTTTTCTGGGAGGTGACCATGGGGCAGGTTTGGGTTTAGCTTAGGCCTCTGTGTCTGAGGTTTTCAGGAAAGTGCTGTCCCTTCGGGGTGGGACCTCACAGCAGCAGTGCCTTTATAGCACCCATGTGACCCTAAGCCCATTGGACACAGGCTTTATGCAGTGGCTCTGGGTCAGGCTGGTGGCAGAGTAGAAGGTGCCCACTGCCATGGGCACCTGTCCTGAGGAGTGAGGGAAGCTCTGGTGTGGCCTGAACTGGAGATGTTCCCTGAACTGGAGATGTTCCCCTCTGAGAGTGCCGCCAGCCCTTCCTGTCCCTTCCTCCCTGCCCACAGCCACTGTCTCCTCACCCCTCCCGGGACGCCGATGCCCGTGTGGCGTTCTGCATGCCAGCCAGGTGTCTGTTTTTGGTAATAGTTGAAAAGTGTTTCATCACTTGTCCCAAGGTGCTTCACAGACGCACATGAACAGTGTCCTCTGGGGCTCCTGCCCCCATGGGCACCAGCACCTGCCGTGGTGGCCTTGTCCCCTGCAGCCCGTTGGTCATGAGAATGCAGTGCCCGCCCAGGGGGCTTCTCCAGGTGTTTGGTCTGGACACCCCTCCAGCCCATTACCTGGGGCTTGTTGTGCACCAGTGAATTCATTTCTGAGATGAATTTAGAGTTTGACAGCATCTGTCTCACCCCGTGTTTCTTGATTGTCTAGTGCAGTGGTTCTCAACCTTCCCACTGCCGAGACCCTTCAATACAGTTCCTCATGTTGTGGGGACCCCCAACCATAAAATTATTTTCGTTGCTACTTCATAACTGTAAATTTGCTACTTTTATGAATTGTAATGTAAGTGTTTGATAGGCAGGATGTGTTTAGGCGATGCCTGTGAAAGGGTCGTTCGATCCTCAAAGGATCCACAGGTCACGACCCACAGGTTGAGAACCGCTGGTCTGTTATCTTTACAGGTGGGCTGACTGGGATTATCTCATCCTCATCCCATTCACATTCTCTCTCTCTCTCTCTCTCTCTCTCACACACACACACACACACACACACACACACACGGTCAAGAATAAAACCCTCTGTTCCGCTGAGCTTCAGGGCCTGTGCCCAAGGGAGTGGGAACACTGCCCCAGCCCTTCCCTCCCAGCAGGAAGCTGAGCTGGCTGTGTGGCTACTTATCAGGTTCAGGGTGAGTGTCCCGTCCCAGCAGACAGAGCCACTCAGCCAGCATGGAGGGAGTCAGGGTTCCGCCAAGTGGAGAGCACGCCCCGTGGGAGGCTGTAGCAAGACCACCTCGACTGGGGACCTAGCCAGTCCGAACTGGCAGTCTGCAGGAGCAAGCCAGGGGCCTCAGGCCTTCTCTGACCACCAGTACTAGCCGGCCACTGAGAGCTGTTGCTCCAAGAGTGACCTGCTCTGACAAGCATTTTATGGAGAAATCTGGCCTAGAGCTGGGTTGTTGGGGCAAAAGAGATAAAGCCAGTAGGCCCACGTGGGGCATTCTGTGTCAGGATAGATGGGGACAGAAATACAGCGTGTTCACTGGACTGCAGTAGACCCTGTTCCAGATGTGCCATCTGTACTGACCTGTGTGACACGATGAACAAAACTTGGCTGAGTCTGACAGCTGCTGAGTGGGGAGTCTGCTTTGAGACCGTGTCTAAGGCCAGAGTCTGGTCTCCCCCACTGTGGGTGCTGCTGTACACACAGACGGGGGAGAGCTGTTTCCGGGCACGCACAGACAGCCTAGATCCACCATCCACAGAGGGGCGGCTGTTGGATGGGACACCCCATCTTTGTCTTCAACTGAGCCCTGCTGAAACGAGCTTCCTGTTCCCAGAGGCAGTGGCCGTGTGGAGCGGGAAGTAACTGGGGTGTTGGGGTCTGGAAGGCCCAGAGTGTTATCCTTTGGGTCCTGAAGTCTTTAGGGCCTTCGGGCTTCGCCTTCCAGCCTGTTGCTGTCTGCTGGTCATCAGACAGCCTCTGTGACAAAGAGCACTGCACTCTCTCACTCCCCACGTCTCCCGCTGGGCTGACTGTCTAAGGCCAAGTTTTCCGCAGCCAGGCAGCCAGGCAGCGGTCTAGGGTCTGGGGTCCAAGTCTTCCCACGGGTAGAGCTGAAAGTACTTTTTTATCATTCTTACCAGAGATCATTCATGTCCGTTAGTCATTTTAAAGAACCAGCATTTGGTTTTGTAAATTTTAACCTCTATTTCTAGTTTTTCTCATTAAGTTTTGCTCTTTATTGCTTATTTCTTTCCTTGAGTTCAATTTCTGTTCTTTTCTAAACCCTTGAAATGGAACCCTAATATGGGTGTTTTCAGGCCATTTTCCTCTGTGTGACTTCAGCTACTTCTTAAAAATTTTAATATGTGCTGTTTTGATCATTCAGTTTTTTCTTTGGCTTAAGAGTAATTTTTAAGGTTTTCAAACATATAGGAGCTTCCTTGTGATTTTTTGTTGTTGATTTTTATTTTATTTGATTTTATTTTTATTTTTATTTTTATTTTTTTTGAGACAGAGCCTCAAGCTGTCACCCTGGGTAGAGTGCAGTGGCATCACAGCTCACAGCAACCTCCAACTCCTGGGCTCAAGCGAGTCTCCTGCCTCTGCCTCCCAAGTAGCTGGGACTACAGG